>JAAAKG020130026.1:0-14733 GCA_010014905.2 Druon quercuslanigerum | reverse complement strand
GAAATTATTTACTTATAATTTTAAAAATTGAGTTTAGCTTGTAAAAGTAATACCTAATATTGAATTACATAATCTGAAACTAGATAATAAATTGATTTTACTTAACTTAAAACATGTAAAATTAAATCATTATGTAATTCCATATTGTTCTCAAAATTAATTTACTTAGAATAAATTAAATATTTCATATATAAAAAGCCTCAAGCCATTATTTTAATTGAAAAAATCAAATTATTTTTAATTTTATGTAATTTTTATACTTTTTCAAAGTAATTTATAAATATCTTTATTTCTTTTAAGAGAACTCAAAAAAAAATTTTTTAAAATAAATTGTAGCAGAATCTATTAATAGTTAATTAATGGGTTAGGTGCATGAAAAAAATTAAATAATTATTTTCACTACAATGTATATACATATAATTTCGAAAATTCAATTTAGATCCTCATTTTTAAAAATCAAAAATATTGGAAAAAAATGATTCTAATGGAAATATTTAAAATATAACAGTTGAATTTTTAGTACGAAAAATTAATTTTGAAAAAAAAAATTGAATCTGCAACAAAATTTGTGAAATTTTCAACAAACAAATGAATTTACGAATATAAACCGCATTTTCGAATTTTGAACTAGAAAAGGTGAAGTTTCAACAAAAAATAAAAAAGTTACTTTTTCAGTTAAAAAATAATTATTGCCCCAGTAACGAAAACAAAGTTTCAATACAATAGTTAAATTTTCAAGCAAAAAACTGAATTTTAAAATAAATAATTAACGTTTAAACCAATAATTAAGATATTAAGACATAGTTAAGACATTCTGTTTTAACTTAAAAACAATCAAATTTTTCAAAAATAATCTTTAACCAAAAAAAAAGATTGTCAACGAAAAAAGATAAGTTTTTGAAACAATAAAAAATTTTCAACAAAATTGTTAAATTTAAAAATGTATGTTAGAAGTAAAAACAAGTATTTAACCAAAAATGGAACAGTGACAGTTTCAGATGAAACATTTAATTTTTGAGAAAGTAGTTTAATTTTTGACGGATATAAACGGATATAAACTAAAAAATATAATGTGTTAAACAAAAATGAAACAATTAAATTTTTAAAAAAATTAAATAGTTTATGTTTTACTTGAAGAAGGAATTTTAAATTTAAAAGGGTAAATTTTTAAGCAAAAAGGGAATTGTTACATTTTCAGTAAAAAAATCTCATAAAAAAATAAATTTTAACCAAATATTCACAGTTTAACCAAACAAGTTAATTTACAAACAAAAAATTTGCAACAAAAAAAACGGATATTCCAAAACATAGGTGAATTTTTAACCAAAAATTCTATAGTAACATCTTCGGCAAAAAATAATAATTAAAAAACAAAGTTTTAACACAATATTTAAATCTTTAGACAAAAAAATTATCATTAAACCAGAAAGATAAATTTTCAACAAAAGACGAATTTTTAGTTGAAAAAAATTAGGTTTCAACTAAAACAAATGCACTTTCTAACTGAAAAATGTGTTTTGTTTAGAAAATGAATTGCTTTTATTAATGAATTTGCTATCATTATATTATATTATTATATTGCTATTTATTTGTAAATTAATTTTCGATAAAAAAAACCAGTTTTTAACAAAAGACGTCTATTTTTAACTAAAAAAGTTGAATTTCTTAGCAAAAATGAAAGAACTTTGGTCGCAAGTTTGAGCTCGTCTAGGGCGCTTGAATGTGATTACTCGCTTTTCGCGCTCGATGATTTATTTTTCTCGCTATTCGTTCATGGGCTTCATATTTCTCTCAAATTTTTGCATAGAACTTTAAAAATTTAATTTGAAAGGATCGACCTCTAGAATTTGGAGATTGTGAATTCTCTTTTGTTAAAGCTCTTTCCGCTTTAGCGAACACTTTTCTGGATTGTGTTCAACACTTTTATATCAAAAGTATATTACATTTATTTATGTGCCTCGGCATAAGCCTAATGATTACTTTAATATTTTCTTCTTATTTTAAATCAAAGTTTTTTTCTTAGCTACGTTGAAACGTATATCATTTTAATGAATTTATGTCATCGCTATTCGTAATATGCACTGATATTAAAATATAAGTATTTTACTGTTTTGTTATTATAACTTTTTTATCTTTTGTCGCGAAATTATTTAAAACAAATATTCTGATCTTTTTTAGCGGAACAACTTTTTTCTAATATTTTTTTCATACCTTGCGTCATTCTCAAGAAAAAAATTCTTCCATTGTTTGTGTCGTTTGTTTAAAAATGGAATTACTCCAAATGGAAAACGAATTTTTTTTGTTAGGGAGAGGGGGAAATGCAAATTTTTATAATTTAACTCATGATGAAATACCTTTTTTAGCAATCACTAAAATCCTCTTTGACTTCGGAGAGTTGAAGGAACATGGTATACCCATACATACCTCTCTGGGTCGATTGGGAATTGAAATAAGAGGTTGGCTCTGGTTCGCTGTTTATGGAGATCCACATGTAAGGATTCATTTTCCAAAAATATTGAGAAAAAAAATGGAACTTTAAATAAAAGAAACTTTTTTATTTTCCGTAGCTGATGTAAATAAATCCAGTAGCTGAAGAAGTGGGGACATTTATCCATGTACCTGTAGTCAGAGTCGTCAGCGCATGCGTTTTCGGAGGTTCTAACTGGAAAATTTCATTTGTATCAACGATAGGATTTGGTTACGAAAATCCTGATAAAGTACGTCCGACTGGCACTTATAGTGGTCGGATATACCACTATAATCGCGAATCAGACGTACTTCCAGAGGATTTTCGTGCCCATATCCCATTGTTGATACGAATAAAATTTTCTAGTTAAAACCTCCGAAAGCGCATGCGCTGACTCTGGCGATAACGTGGAAGGATATCCGAGAAGAGGATTCAAGTTAAATTAAAATCTTATGTGATTACAAAACTGTATTTTAATATTTTAAATTAATTAATAAAGACTTCCGCAATTTGATTTAGACTTTTTACCATTTCTTTATTGATTGACATACAGAAAACAACAGAGGTTTTCATTAGCATCCAGTTTTGGTTCCAAAGGAGCTGCAACGAAACTGAACTCAATTGTAGCTCGATTGTAATTGAACCTATATCTAAGGAAGGATTGAAGCATCTAAACTTATTTGGTAATTCGACGGCATTGAATGGCATTGGTTCCATTCCATATTCATTCGGACAAAAACGGATTATTTTTAGATTCATATTATGTTCAATTAATAACACAATATTTGCCTTAAAGCACACATGTAATCGAACGCCGATGGACATAGCTTGATGAAGATAATAAAATTACAAAATATTACCGCAATTAAAGAGATAAAATGAACTGATAAATATCGTTTTCAGGTTATGAAACAAACTTGTAAATATAAAGGCATACTTAAATCCAAAAAGCTTTTCGTTGTAAGTGGATGTAACGATATGGATTTTGAGTGATTTTCCGCAGCGACGCCAACCGTCTTTTGCTTTTGCGAACTAAAATAAAAGGTCCGCGCTGCAACTAGAGCGGTAAAACAGGACTACTATTGAACAAATCCATAATGTCGGTAAAGGAGATCAGAGATGGTAATTCTGATACAACAAAAAAATAAATAAACAATTGTTGAATAAATTTTGAATATTTTGAAAAGTAAATTCATTTGTTTTATTTATAGAAAACGTTTAATCTGAAATCTTTTTAATAAAAGTAATAAATAAACTTTTAACTTGACTTTAGATTGACTTTAGACTTGTAAATATATATGCATTTATAAAACCAGAATCAGAAACTATTCCAATACTGCCTGAGGGTGCATTATTCATTAAGTAACCCTTCTTTTTTTACGAGGAAATATAAAAGCTAGTGGAACGTAACTTCCTGTAGCACTTATAGCGCAAACAAGTGTAATAGTTTGACCTCTTTCAGCTGAAACTATTTACCTACCAACTTTTTACCTTTAATAGAAATAATCTTAGGAATTTTCTTTCTGCTGCTTTTCTCTTGCTTAATCCTTCAGTGATTCATCGCTTAGAAGCATCACATTGATCGCTAGTAACGACGCATCTTTCTGGAGCCTTCCGCTTATAATTTCGAGGCATTTTATTTATTACAGGATATGTGTCTTCGACCTGAAACAAACAGAAAAAAGTCTCAATTTACAAAGAACGTCGCAGTTGGGGTAAAAGTACGCATTGAAATATGCGCAATCTTACTCCACAAACTTATGCGCACACTTAACCCTAATCGTCTTTACCGAATTGACTTGAAATTACACATTATTGCGTCGTTCTATTAGGTTATGTATTATTCATCATGAAACTAGATACAAAAATGAACATATCAGTATACAATAAATAATAAATACCGTGACAGAAATATAAAACTTTTAAATTTAAAATGAAAAAATATCGTAAGATTTTTAACAAAAAGTTTTACTTACCAGTCGTAGTGGGTACTGAAGAGAGTTGGTTCTTCTTCTCTAACCTAAGCGGTTTCATAAATAATGAGTCTGCGCACATTTACCCACTGCGCACACTTGCCCCACATGTTTTCTCGGAAGCTAATATTTTAATATTATTAAAATCATAATCGAAATAATGATTAAAATTCCAAGAGTGCTGTGATAAACCAGCATTTAAATTCCCAATTTCAGAATCTCTTCTGTGTTCAGCAATTCTAGTCTTTAATGTTCCACCAGTTTCACCTTTGTAAACTTTGGTACAACATTTGCATTTTCTCATGCAAATATACCAGATGAATTTTCAATTCTATCACTGTCCTATATTTTTAATAAATGGTTACCTAAATTATTAGTGTTCTTGAAATAAACGTTTATATGAACATTGTTTAATGAACGTCGCAAACGTTCTGAAAGACCTTGTACATGCGGTAAAGTAACTTTTAAATCAAATTTATTGTGAGCATTACTCCATTTGTTTTTATTGTTAGTGCTGTTATAAATTTCATCAACGCGTTCTGTAATAATTTCATTAATCAAAGGAAAAGGATAGTTGTTATATAATAATGTTGTTTTTAATTGATTTAAGTTTTATTTTCTAAATTGAACTTCACTTCATTTGGCACATCTATCTACTAAACCTTTTATTAAACTGACTTTATGACAAAATACATTGTGTGAGTTAAAATTAATATATCACCCAGACCAAAATGGTTTTTTAAACCAATTTGTTAGTAAATCACCATTTGGAATTTTATTTTTTTGTATATCAAGGTAGTTTATAACGTTCGTTATTTCAAATTCGTGGGTGAATTTAATGCATTCCTCTATACTATTAAACACATTTACAGAAAGATCAATTTTATCAGAAGGAACCATTGCTATTATATCATCAATATCTCTTATATAGGACAGGTTGAAAGTCTAATGATTCAAGTGCTCTTGTTTCAATCTCTCGTATAACGAAATCTAAAACTACCGGAGATAGGGTGAGCCCATAGGGCAACCTGATATTTGTTTATAGAGATTATTATTAAAAGAAAAATCCGTATCAATGGAAACTGTTCTTGCTGCTATTAATAATTCATTCTTAGTTATTTTTGTTAAATTGTGATTTAAATTGAGTTTTTCCTCAATGCAATCTAGAGCGAGATCAAGTGGGATGCTATCAAACTGTTGTTGGAACTAAACTGGTTTTTATATTATTATATAGAATATTATTTTTAAGAATATTTTCAATTGTTTTATTGTAGTCATCCCTATTAGCTGAAACGGTTTGATTGCCCTTGTCGGCTTAGAAACAAATTGAATCTTTATGTTCATTTTGAAAATTTTTAACTAACTTAACTAATTGTTGTAAATTTTTTAATTTATTTATATTGCTGTGACTTTTTCTTTGTCAGTTTAAAATACATTCTTTTAAACAAATAACTTTTCTTCAAATTTCAACAAAAAATTTTAATTTAAATCAGGTTCGCGATTCCTCATCCGTTGATTGATGGAAATACGACCATTCAGTTTGTTTACTTAATATAATGCCTTCAGCCTTTATTTTTTTGTTAAAATTCGTAAAAATTTTAACAACAGTATTAGATTCTTAATAGTGTGTTTTAATTTCATTAAGAAACATAACAGACTTTCTATTGAGATTGGTAATAACACATTTACAAAAAAAATTCTTTTTCCTGGTCTGGAGGACAGACCGTCTTTACCATATTTTTCGGGGTCGCTGAATCTAAATCCAAGGTCCAAAAACCCCCAGCACGTCAGGGTTATGACATAACCTTAAAAAAAATCCTAAATTTTTTTTCGAGTCTGTGGTCAGACCAGGCTTATTATATGTTTTTTGGGGTCACTGAGTCCTAATCCAAAGTCTAAAAAAGACCAGAACTCTAGGGTTCTGCTATAACCTCAAAAACCCTCACTTACCTTTTTTCAGTTTCTTTTTTCGGGTCAGGAGGTCAGACTATGCCTAATATGTTTCTTTTTGGTCGCTGAATCCGATACAAGGTCCAAAAAAGCCCAGCACGTCATGGTTCTGATATAACCTCAAAAAACCTCATGCAATTTTCTTCGAGTCCATAGGTCAGACCATATTTATTATGTGCTTTTGGGGTCACTTAATCCGAATTCGAGGTCCAAAATGCCGCAGTACTGATGCTAAAGTCAAAATACTAAAGTGTTAAATAACTTAGACAACGTGTTATTTCGAAGGTTACGTCTAAACCCTGACATGCTGGAGAATCTTCGACTTCAGATTCGGTTTCAGCGACCCCAAAAACACATAATAAATGTGGTCTTACCCCGGAACCCAAACAACATATTATGAGTTCCTTTTGAGTTTATTTTATAGCAATGACGTGCTGCGGTTTTTGGACCTTGGATTCGGATTCAGCGACCCCAAAAACATGTAATGAACGTGATCTGGCCGCCTGACCCAGAAAAGATTTTTTTGCGTGGCTGTATATTTGAATAATTTTCAAATATATAATTCGATCGCTTGACCATTTTTTAATTTCTTAGTTTCAAATTATTTGGTTCGAAACATTTTTTTAAATATAAATTGCCGAATTTCAAGCAAATAATTCCTAACTGAAAATTTTTTAATTTTCGAATCGAATGCTTGAAATTAGTAACTTATCAAAAAACCTCATACAGTTTTTTTTTCGAATCCGAATGCTTTGTTGAAAAAACTTTTTGTTTCCTTCTAAAATAATTTTTTTTAGTTGAAATTTTAATTATTTAACTTTTATTTAATTTAGACAAATTTATTTAGCAAGAAGTTTAACTTAATAATTTACAACTCAAAGCTTTTATATTCATTAGTAAAAGTGATTAACAATTTTTTAAAACCCTTACAATTTCAAAATGTCATAAATAGATTTAAGACGTTTAAAAATTAATATTTTAAAATTTTTAAATTAAACTTCGCAAAATTTAAATATTTTAACTTTATTTGCAAAATTAATATTTATTGTGAAATTGGTATCTGTTTTGACATTTTTATCTATTTTGATTTTAAACAACACAATTAAAAAAAAAATTCATATCGTTTAATTTTTAACACGCAATTTAGAATTTTCATTTATTCTAAAAAAAAGCAAACAGAATTTAAAATTTTTTTATTGATTAATTGTTTTGTAATCTTCAATTAAAAATTGGATAATATAATGATGTTGCATTCGAAATTATAATTAGGAACTATAGTAGAAAACAATATTGATAATTTTAATTCAAGAAATCATTGTCTTAATTTTTCATTTTTTCAAATTTATTTTAAAGAAATTTAATTTAAAAATTCTCCAACTATTAAGTCGTGTGTGCCTAAAAACTCAAAAACTTTCGATTCGCTGATAGTATTAACGAAATTTATTTTCAAATTTAAAAAAATCTGTATTTTTGTTGTGTTAAGTTTATCGACCTAAATAACATCATACGAAAATAGACAAAATTTTTTTGACGACAAATAATATTTTAAAAAATTGCAGCAAAATGTAATTTTGTTGATTTGTACGTAAACTTGACAAAAAGTAAATTTTTTTTATTTTGTAATGGTTCTTTTAATAAACTATGAAAACGCTTACATATTTTCAAGTTTCAAACAAAATTTATTTTTATTTTTTAAGGATCCTAAAACATAATCCATTTTTACAAAATATTTGTAAAATATTGAAAATAAATACATTAATACATAAATAAATAAATAAATACGTCGATACAATAATCAATAAAATAAACCCGGGGCGATTGTTGAAAAAATTAATTATTGCTTTTAACAATATTTTCTTTGAGTAATGTTAAAATGTTTCTTCTTTAAAAATTAATTATTATTTTTTTTTAAACCTAAATTTAAAGAAAAATTTTTAGTTTGATTTTAAATTCCCTTATATTGGCGATTTCGAAAAAATTAAATTTATTTTGTAATTGGAAATACATGAAAAACTTTTATGGGGCCTGGGGAACCTCTGAATACATGTTTTTCTCAAGAATTGAATTCTTTGTAAATTCGGAAAAAGTAGGGACGATGTGCAGGAAAATTAGAGAAAAAAAAGTCCAAAGCATTTTTAAACATAAAATATAATTTGCTTAGAAGATCGTAGATTTTCACTTGTCAACAATATTTGGCATCAATACAACTGAAGAATTACTTTGTAAAGAAATAACAAAATAATGTACCAATTTTATTTAAACTACGATAATAGAGCCTAATTGAAGATGGGTTTTACTTCTCTGATCCAAAGAAAAAAATTATCAAAAAAATTTTGTTATCACACATTTTTGTAACGATTCCTTTTTATAATATTTTCAAGCTTCTTCGCTGAAACCTAGTCTCCACATTTAACGAATTTTCACCGTCAAACGTTTCTTAAAACATAAATAAAGCTGCCCCCTGGATCACATCTAAAATTAAACATCTGATGAGGGAACGTAATGGCAAGCGCTTACTTGCATTTAATGCATTTAATCAATATAATTATAACGAGATTTCAATGAAAAGAAAAATGAGGATATTTGGCATCTTCTTAGATGTTTACAACTAATCCCGCCCAAGCACGAATCTATTGGTAGTAACTTTCCGCCTAATCAATCATCATTTTCCACTACTCCTGTTAATTTAACGTTTAATGATTCTGACTTCTCTTTCGATGACATCACACATACTTTTGGAAAAAATATTTAAAATTAAATCGAACGCGATAGGAACTGATGGAATTCCAATTAGCTTTCCTCTTCAATTGAACATTTATAGTGCTTACCTATAGGTCGTTATCTTCCCAGATTTCTGAAAAAAGGCAGTTATTTGCCCAGTTCCAAAATTATTTTATGTGCAACATTATATTATATGTGCACTATCTAAATCACTTGAAAAAATCGTTCACCTGCAACTTTCTAAATTTCTCGAAATATCTTATTAAATTGACCCGATGCAATCAGTTTTTTGGGCGAAACACAACTGCTTCCATTAAGAAAACGACGGATATCAAATTAGCAATTGGCAATAGGGAGATCACGATAGTTGTCCTGTTTGGTTTTTCGAAGGCTTTTCATAAATTACTCCTACAAAAATTAAAATCTTTTAACGCGTCAAGTTCTGTCATCAAATGGTTCCAATCCTACTCTAATAATTGGTCTCAAAGAATTATTAATAGTAGTGGTAAGATTTCTGACTGGTGTGAGGTTAAGATTGAGGTTCCTCAGGGTTCGATTTTGGCACCCCTTCTTTTCAATTTGTGCACCTCCAACCTTGGAAGTGAACTTGTAACACGCACTTAACGTTATTCGGCGTTCTCGACATCGAAAGCGCGTTAAACGATGTACAGCTACCGCTGAACGCGTTCCGTGAGCCCCACCCGGTCGAGTCAAAAGGGCACGTGACTCGAAACGGACAATGGGATAGACCAGCGGTCCCCGCCGCAGGGCCATCAAACACAGCCCAGAGCAAGCCAAGGAGGGGAGCGGCCCATAAGAGGATGCGCACGGCGAGAGAACGTCACTCGTGTGCCAGCCTATCTGGTGAGCAATCCTCCAAGCCTTTGGAGCGTACAAGAGGCATCCGCCAGTTTCATCTGGAGCGTTCCTCATCTTGATTAACTCTACTAGGAGTACCTGGGTATCCGCCAGCTTTGTCTGGAGAGAGCCTAACCCCGTCCTAGCTTTGATAGCACCTTTAAAGGCATAACCCAGTTTTGCTGTGGTAAACCATACCAGTACCATTGGCAAACATTGTAACTGAGAAAATGGACGTATCCGATACTGAAACAGTTGCAGCTATCGACGCGCTTTTACTAGAATATCAGTAGGTCAGTAAATTGTAAGTGGGGTAGAATTTTAAGTAGCGTCCGACGGATCGGTCGGTATGAGATTAATCTCATACCTAATCAGTTACGAATTCAGAGGTCATATATCTTTATATATTTTTGTTAGTTTATAAATTTAGTTATTAGATTGAATAAGTATATCACCGATCAGTGCTTGTACAAATTAATAATGACCTTGTATTATCCGTTCCATAGAGGGCTATTTAGTTCTAGGGAATTTTCTTTAATAAGTACAAATACAAATACAAAAGAAGCTTCTTAATAGTGGTAAAAGTCTTGAAAAGAATAAAAACGTTTTCTTAATATTGCTAGGAAAAGCAAAAATTATATTTTCAAAAATTCATCTGAAAAATTATAAGGTTTCTGTTCTAAATGTTTTTCCGACTCTCGCATAAGTACTGGTAGGCCAAAAATTATAAGCACTGGCTATAAGGGCCATTAAAAAAATATTGCAAGATTTAAGAAAATTTTCTTAATATTACATAATTTTGGTAAAAATTTGATTTATTTTAAAAGATATTTCAAAGTTAATTATCCTTGCGTTAAATTATCCTTACGTTATTTAAAAAAATTAATTATCTGAAAAATGAGGTTTTTTGAGAATATTAATTAACAGTTTTAACTTTATTCAAGATTTTAGTTCTTCAGGAAATTCATATCTTTTTACACATACATTTTAAAAAGATTATTTGTAACGTGAATAAAGTAAGGTTAAATAGAGAAAGTTGGTAAATAATTCATGTTTTTCGTTTCAGAGGCAGTAGCATGTGAAAAGTTTCACAATATTACCTTTTTCTTGTTTCAATAAAGCAGTAAAGCATATCCGGGTTGCCAAGTTAGTAAAAAAATTTACAGATTTTTTCTGGTTCGTAAAGATTTTTCATTTGTTACTTTGATTTGAAGTCATAAAAATATGAATTTCCATTCAATGAGACAACAGGCTGTCAACTTAACTACTAATGAAATTTACCAAATTCGCTTAGCAATAAGAAGGCCACCGAACATTAGTATAAAATTACTAATTCGATTAGTCCATATACTTGCTAATTTAATAATAAGAAGCAACAAATTGCTTGATAAAAATAAATAAATTTACTTCAACGTATATGATAATTTATAAAGTTTTATAAAGAAATGAAATTGCAAAACAGAAAATTTTAATAAAACGACACGACGGTGTGCAATTTTGAATTCTGTTCAAAGATAAAGAATGTCATATTGGGGAATTTAAAACGTGATAGCCCGTTTCTATTTAAAAAACATTGGCATCTCATTGTTTAATTAAAGTCAAGGAAAAGAAGAATTTTGTACATCATGAAAATGACAATGAAACAATGGTTTGTGGGTTAGCATACAAAAAAAGTGAAAAAAATCAATTTTGAAATTTTTTCGAATTTTTCAAAATTTTTAATTTTTAATTTAAAAAAGGGAACAGAAGATATTAACCGATTACAAAAATTATTTTTTTCCTTTTTTTCGGATGCCAACCCACAGATATTTTTCGCTCCGCTCAAACAATTCGACTAATTTGATCATTTTCACCCCGCCCTACTCCAAATAGTAATTTAAAAAGTTTACAACAATGGAAAAAGTAAAAAAATGTTTACTGTTCTACATTTTTCTACATTTGCATCGAATATTGTAATTCGTCAAGGAAGCATGGATGTGTAGAAAAATATATTTTCTTAAAGGCTGTAAATAAATAATAGCTTGTCGGAAAAATTATTATTAAAAACAAATTCTGGTTACTGATAGTTCTTATGAATATTTTTTTTGTTGGTACTTCGTTAAAAATTGAATGTCTTGATAAAGATTTATTATTGAAGTTAAAAACTCATCCCTTGGAATTAAGTTTTATATTTTTATGTTGAAAATTCAACTATTTTGTTAAAAATTCAACTGCTTTTTATAAGTAATTATTTTTGCTCGAAAATTAAACGACTTTGTTAAAAAATCGTCTTTTCAAATTGAACATCCAGCTTCTTTAAATTGAAAATTCATATTTTTCAGAGAGAAAATTTGCTAAAAATTTAATTTCCCTTTTTTGAGAATTCAACTATTTTCCTTAAAATGTGATATATTTCAAAAATAGAATAAAAGAAGAAATGTTTAAAAAGAAGTTTCTGGAATTTTAAATTAAGTAATTTAAAAAAATGGAATAATCTAAAAATTCAAGAATTTATAGAATCTGAAATATAAAATTTTTGCGAAGGACTAAAAAAATTTCGAAAATCCGATATGGACAGTTACATTTTTGTTAAAAAAAAATTAAAATTTACATTAAAAAAGAAATTAATTTTCAACGAAATAGTTTAAATTACAAAATATTTCCAAATTCAATAGTCAGAAACAGTAGTATAGCTAGGCCGGTTGTGGAACCGCTACGTAGTTCCAGCTGCCGCTGACAAATGGCGCCACTAGTTAGTTTCCAGGCAGTCGGTAACTGCTAGGTCGGTAAGGTAGATCGCCGGTCGAAAATTCATCTTTAAATGTTGAAAATTTAATTCTTTATTTGAAAATCAATTTCTTTTGCTAAGAATTTAATTCGTTTGTATGAGAATTCAACTGTTTTTTTTTAAATCTGATATATTTCGATTTCAGATCTTTAAATGTTCATATTGTAGTCAGTCTGGTACGTGGTATATGAAATTAAATGAAAACTTTTTTTAAATAGAGTAAAGGAAGAAATCTAAAAAAAAAAGAAGTTTCTGAAATTTTAACTTCGTGTTTAAAAAAAAACTACATAATTTAAAAAAATTGAATAATCTAAGAAGTTAAGAATGTATAGAATCTGAAATAAAAATTTTTTACAAAGGAATAAAAAAAATAAAATTCGAAAATCAGATATAAGCAGACTACTTTAAATAATCTGTCGTAAAATTTATTCCCTTTCCAGGTTTTTTTATATAAAAATTATTTTAAAGAATATTCATCTGAAATAAAAAATTGAATAAAATATATATAAGAAAATGAATATAAACTGAAAACTATAAAGGGATTTTCCACAAGATTAGCCCCCCTTTCAAGGTTTTTGCAAATTATTATAAATAATTTTTCACTAAATGGTCGAATTTTTAGGATTGTATATTTCGGACTGTATATAGTTATTAAAAAAAAATGTTCCAAAAATGGGAAAAGTTTCCAAAGGTTTACAGTTGTACATTTTTCTACTTTTCCAAAGAAAATTTCAATTATTCAGGGAAGCGAAAACTATTAAATATAAATTTTTAAAAGGGTGTAAATAAATATAGGTTCTTTGTACAAGGAAATATTATAAGATCAAAAGGTTTTATTTGGTGTCAAAAAGCAATGAAAAAATTTCAAAATAATCAATTCTGGTAATTAATTATTTTTAATTAAAACATTTGTTATAGGCAATAATTTATGAGAGTTTAAAAAGAATAAACAAGGCTATTATTCGCATATGCCTAATTAATTATTATTTTAAAAATAATTGTACTTATTTGAAACGAATTAAAACATATTTTTCGTGACTAAAAATAAATAACTTAACAAAATAACTTTCTTGTGTTTTCGAACAAATCAAAATAGGAATCGAAATCATTTTAAGGTTAAGGCACAAAAAGGATTAATAAAACGTTCTTTAAGTTTTAAATTTAATTTAATTCGTAATAAAATTCATTTTAAGAGTCAACAAAGCTTTTTTTTCCCAGAAATGCTAAAAATAATTTTTAACATTTTTAAAAATAAATAATTAAATTCTTAAAATAATTAATCAAATTAACAATTAATAGAATATTTTTTCTGAGTATAATCTAACAAAAAATAGATGAAAACAATAGCAATGCAATTTACATTTAAACAAATTAAAATCAATTAGAAGAAATATTAAAAAATTTAAAAAAAAATCCATAGATTTCCGTAAAACTGTCTTGAGTTTAGAGGAATTTAAGATCAGAGTGAAGAATTCAATGAATTCAGGGAATTCTAAGAAATGTTTCACACTTTTGAAACCCTTCTAATTTATAACGCAAGAAGTGACTAATGGTTAATTTAGAGAAATTTGAATGAAATGAGAATAATTAGATGAAATTCATAAAAGAATAAACCTAAATAAAAAAAATTGAAAACAATTCGAAAACTTAGAAAAATCAATTGAATCGGGTAGCATTGTGTATAGAGGAATTCAAAAGCATTTAAAAAAAATTAGGATAATTCAATAAGAATTTAGAGCGAATTACAAATTAGTTGTAAAAAATATTTGGAAATCTCTAAAAATCTTAAAAATTTTACGAAATCACTCATGTCTAGTAAAAAATTCTTTGATATCAATTAAAATATAAAAATAACTTAAATTTATTAAAATCGCTGGAAATCCCGTTATTACATTATTTATTTCTCACTCTTTGTTTACTAGTGTTAGTGGAAGCTTCTAATGTGTCCCCTAAGGGTTTACATTTTTCATTCACCCTCTTCCTATTCCTTAACACAC
>JAAAKG020130015.1:0-14733 GCA_010014905.2 Druon quercuslanigerum | reverse complement strand
AAATTAAATAAAAGTAATTCTCCGAATTGAATTTATGGCCTTTTGATTTGGTTACACTTCGAGTGCCGGACCCTGTAGGGTCTCAATTTATAACGAGGAAAAACTGTACAAATTATATCAATCCACGGATTCAGTTTACAGCAGTTCCTCACGGTAATCTGTACGTCTAAATGCTGTACCATAAAAATTAAATCTTTACAATAAAATTGATTTAGACTACCATAAATCTGCATATCATCATTATCTAGATGCAAGAATTCTTTATTCCGTCACATTTTCTTTTTACGCAGCATTAGGCTGACACTTAAAAATTAAAAATTGTTAAAGTGCTTTCATTCATCACATAAGTCAAAAATAAATACAAATCTAAAATGGTTTTTAATGTATTCTTCGATTTCTTTGGATTCTTTCTATGACTATTATGTGACTTATAGATTTTGGTGATAAAACCTGAATGTCACGATCATACGCTAATGGTTAATGACGTTTCTCCATTACACTTTTTACCGATAAAACCAGACTTGGCGCAGCAAAAGGGAATAAATTCAAAAGTTTAAATTTTCAAAAGGGCATAAGAACCAGCATTTGGCAAACTAAAAGGGCATAAGCGCTAAAGTTTGGCAAACCAAAAGAGCTTTGACTAAACTTCCGCGATAAGTCCTTTTATTTTGCTTAATTTTGGGGCTGATGCCTTCGTAAAATTTAGAATTTTTGAGATTATGATATTTTTCTGTACCAAATATTAGCGCATATGTTGTTTCAAAATGACTAACTTTGGCGCTTATTCTATTTTGGTTGCTGAAATGTAGGCGCTAATGTTCTTTTGAAATTCAAAACTTTGGCGCTTATGTACTCCAGGTTTGTTAAATTTTGGCGCTTATGTCTTTTTGCTTTCATAAATTCTAGCGCTTGTGCTGTTTTATAATTTTTAATGTTGGCGCTTTTGCCCTCCTGAAATTCCAAATTTTTTCGCTTATGCACTTTAGATTTTTTCAAATGTTGTCGCTTATGCTCTCTTATATTTCAATTTTTGGTATTCAGGCACCTTAGGCTTTGCCAAATTTTGGCGATTTTGCCCTTTTGTCGCTCAAATGTAAGCGCTTATGCCCTTTTAAAATGCCAAACTTGGAACTTCATACTTTTTTAGTTTGTCAAATTTTGGCGCTTATGTACTTTAAGGAATTCTCTTTTGATGTGCTAAGCTTTTTTGATGTGCTTACCCCAAGCTTATTGCAGGCTGAGCAATGTAGAGAAATCTTTGGTAAATAATTTCAAAATCTTTGGATCTTAAGCGTTTTTGTTCCATAAATCTAGAAAAAAGAATTAGCTAATCTATCTCTTTCACTCCAAATAATCGAATAGAACCAAATTTTCCGTTCTTAAAATTTCTTAGAAGCACTCTAATAATTTTTAAACCTAAACTTTCAACTGAATTTCAATTCTCACTGTTCAGAATGAATGTATGTACAAATAAATACAGTTACTGGGTACATCGGCCGGCAAACAGCTGATTCACACATACGGCCATCTCTCTTTAAAACAGCTGATCGGTTCTCCTCAGCAACACTCTTCATTAACACAATTTACCTTGAGGTAATATGAACATGTGGTAATAGACAATCAAGAATTTCGTTTCAATTGGAAGAATATGAGTTTCCGCTTCTCTATCCCGCCCCCTTTCCATTAACCCCCTCCCCATGATCAAAAATTCATCTCAAGTTGGCTATAATATGAAATATACACATTTCTGGTTGCTTTTGTGTCATGTATATCGCTCCAAACCGTTTAGTATCGGTCCTACTATCATCGTCCAAGCAAACACAAAAAGAATCAATTTCACCCTGACTTAAAAACATAATAATATCTTGTATATTACAACTAGACATTAGAGCACTTTGCTTGCCGAGTGCAAATATGGACTAAAATTTTTATACTTTAATTTATAAATGTGTTAATATAATACATAATTGTACACTCGTACTTACGGATAGAATTTAGGAAAACTGTCAAATTAAAGACAAAAATACTGATAATAATAATCATTTTTTTCAAGTAGAGGAACAGTTTAATGTATGCTTCCCGGAACTGATGAGTGTTCTACCAGATTTTTTATCAGAGTATTTATACTGGTCGTTATCTTTTTATATACTTATGTCTATACTTTTTTTCCTGCTCATAGAAATATATTAGAATTTAATCTGCTTTTTCCACATTAAAGACGTAAAAGAAGTACAGAGTTGCAAAACATTGAATTGCTTATTGTTAAATTTCAAGATATCAGTACTTCAAATGTATACTTGTTATTCAAATATAACATAGAGATAAGAAGTGATTGATTTACTTGACAATAAAACTGGAAAAAGTCAGAAGCCATAAATTATAGAAAAAAGACTTTTCGATTTCAAAAAATATATTTTAAGGAAATCTACCCCTGAATCTTAGAAATTTGGATTTTGAAACCTTCCAAATTTTAATGTATTTATAGTCTCATGAAATTAAGCACTTTTTTAATGAATTTAAAAAATTGGCAGATTATGTGGCGGGTAACTTTAATTTGGCTGAAAATATGCGGAATTACTTCAAAATACAAAAATCTGGTTCGATAAATTTATATTATAACTAACTAAATGTATAGACACATCAGAACAGAATTTCGGTACCATTTTGGACTGAAAAACCCTGATTCACACATACAAAAATCTCTCTTTCTAACTGCTGATCTGATCTCCTCGGCAATACTCGTCATTAACACAATTTACCAGGTAAAAGAGCGAACATGTGTTAAAGGACGATTAGAAATGCCATTATAACTAGAAGAATATAAAGTTCCGTTTCAGAAGCCCCCTCTAACCTTTTTTTTATGTAAGCTCGTTTATGAGGTTAATTAAAGTCCTATTTCCAAGCCATACTAATCAAGGTTTTAGGACTCTACTACAGCGTACTAAGGTAAGGTTTATCACAATGAATGACAAAAAACTCATTGCATTAAGTTTTGCAATTTCACTTATTTTATGCATTATAAGCGCCGAGTAAGAACATGGTAGTTAACATTGTTGCAAATGCCATTTTATTTGTGAAAACCATAAAAACCCTTTTAAAACTTAGTTTATTGTGTCAGCGAATACGAAAAATTTCGGAGAATATTTTAAACAAAGTTCTAGATTCCTTTGTAATGCATATTTCTTGTGGCACGCTCTATTTTTCCGGAGGGATATTTTCCGGCAAAATAAGTACAAAAATTTATGAACTGTAACAGGTTTCAATGCAGTATAGAAAGGGATACGGGAATGATCAACATTATTTCTGTGAACATTGACAGAGGTATCTTTCCGGCCCCAAGACAAGGATTTTACCAATATTATAATTGAGACCAGTCTCAGAAAGGTGTGACACCTACTGAACTCAAGCATGTTGTGCTTACTACATTTTAATATTGATTTTCTTATAAACTACTAATCCTGAAAAAAGTGTTTATAACCCAAGATACAAGGGTTATGCTGGGTTCTGAATATGACAATGAACATTACCTTCTAGTTTTAAACAACAAAATTAGCCTAAGGAATGATCAGAAGGAGAAACAAAAAGACTAAACAGACGCAAATCAAATTCGAGAATTTACAGAAACCAGAAGTACCAACAGATTTTCAGTATAGGTTATACCAATGCATAGTTAGGACAAATTGAGAGGCGCTCATAAGCAATAAAGATATAAAGGTTGTATGGACTATGTTCCGAGATATAATTGTTATAAGTATTATCGAGTTGTGTGGTGTTGGGGTTGTAGAGAGAATGTCTTTTAATGCGTGGTGCAATGATGAAAGCCGCGTAACTAAGAAAGGTGATCATCAGCGATGAGGAGAGACAAAGACTTCAAAATAATTACAGAGACAAAATAAGGAAAATAAATGTAGTATCTGATATACGTCAATGGCCGTATGGGGCGACGGACGAAAGGAACCTTGAATATTTCGCCCCTGCTGGCTTTCCGTTGTACACTTTTATGAGTTTCCTTTTCTCTGCCACTACGACGACCTTTGCTCATCATGCGTTTTTTCACGTGATCCGTTAGAAAGTACGAATGCACCCAATTACGAACCCAAACATGGGCCCGTATGACTAATCCATAACCTTGGGCCACATTTTCTTTGACATTAAGATTTTTTACTTTCTGCACTTTCAAAACATTGAAATTATGATTTATTTATTAGAAAGGTAATGTAATTTTACGTGTTGAACGATTTTTATTTATTTTTTAACGTGACCTCATGAACGGAAGGCTTTGTTTAGTATATGATATATATTATATTGTGGGGTATCATTATATATTACTAAGTATTAAAAACTTTTACTCGGGCGAGCCTGGTTATACATCACAGCCGCGGACTAAGTCAAGTGACTGATGAAATTAGGATGTTATTAATTAATCTAGTACGATGCTTGAAACGTCCTGCGATGATGCTGTATGTATACAATTACGAGCGGCCGCGAGCGTTGGAGGTGACAACAATCACTTCTGGATGCGCATTCCTCCATATGGTCTTTACTTCATGCCTTAACTCGCGATACTTGTGAATCTTGGTTGTATAGGTTGATTGCAAATTTCGGTTAAGTGGACAAGCAATGTCGATGATGTAGGCTCTTCCACCTTTTTTTTCTCGCATCACGAGGTCAGGTCGATTGGCCCGGATGTAATGATCCGTTTGGATAGTAACATCCCAATATAAAATGTAATCTTCGCTTTCTAAAATGGGCATTGCAATGTATCTATAGAAAGGCCACTCTTTTAAGAGTCCTAGGTTAAAGGCAAGTTGCTGATGTATAATGCCCGCTACATCATTATGTCTGTGCGTATATTCTCCCTGAGCCATTGCGTGACAGATATCAATAATGTGCTTTATAGATTCGTTTGTATCTCCACATAATCGGCACCAGTCAACAACGTCTTGTTGTAACACGTGTTTGGATAGCTTTCTGTCTCCATTGTATTTCTGATTCCTCCGTGGTTACTGCCCTGATATTCAAGGCCTCATCTGGGGACAAATTCAAGGGCGTGATCACAAGATCCGCTTGAAAAATGGTGCTATCAAGCACAACCTTTTTTTGCTGTTAAAATAGTTGCGCAACTGTATAACTTGTAACTCACACAGCTTTTAGACATCTACAAGACCCGTGCCCCCTATATGTAATGGTAAAAGTACCCTCTAATCGCTAAATTTTTGTGGTGCATTCGGTGCTTCGTCATTTCTACGCGGACGATTCTGTTTAATTTTTAAAGGTCGGTGTTACATTATTTGAGGAGCCCGAAGGAGTACGTGATGACAGGGATGGCATATGTATTTATTACGCTGATTTTACTTGCCAAGTTGAGAAAAATCTTCATAATCAATCTGAGTCTTGTAGTGAAGCCAATCGTCAGGCTTGTTTTAATTATCGTATACTGAATACCCTTAGATTTAAAAAAACCCCAGAAATGTATATGATTCAACTGCAGCCATTGCCTCTATGTTTTTATTATTATTATTATTATCATTGTGACCGGGTAAAAATTTGTATTGTTAGGATACTATTATTATTATTAGAGTTCAATTAACTGGATTCTTAGTATTTCCCGTTTATATTTAAATAATAGTAACAAGACTTTAGGATTAAACTTACTCGAAATAGAATACATGTAAAGCTGGGAAGAGGAGAAACAAGGCTAGGTAGGCAGCAGGCATGGCAGAACATCAAGAAATGACGTGATTGGATGGCTTGCCCAGTAACTCGGCGAAGTGGGAAGAATTTCCAGTGGAGCTCCGCACTCTTGACTCCACTCCACTCGAAAAAGTGACAAGTTAGTGAAACTCTTTATTCGTGATTTGGGCTTATTTGAACCTAGTGACATAACAAATAGCCTTGAAACTCAAGGACTCAAAACCTCAAGTTTTATATTAATGAAACAAAAAAGTCATATACAATTTGTGAATCCAATAAACTTAGTGACCCTAGCTAAGGATATCAAGCCATTAGATGCTTTCAAAATCAAAGTAGTCTGTTTTATGAGAATTACATGACAAAAATACCGAAATATTAAAAGAACACACAATGCCGCAGATGTGAAGGATTCGGACACGGGACGAAGAATTGTCATTCCATCGCGAAGTGTGTAAAATGCCTTGGAAGACATATTACACAGAAATGCGTGAAACCTAAGGAATCTCCACCCTAGTGCGTCAACTGCAAGGGTCAACACATGGCTAATTATTCTGTGTGTGCAATCTACAAAAAACATGTGGAAAGAATTAAGAGATTGAAAACCTAGAGACAACAGCAAACACGTCAGAAAACTCAAACCAAGCGGCAGTTCGAAGCTATTTAACGAGACAGCTTTTCACCATTTCCAAAAGCAAAACCCCAAAAAGTAGGAAGGCAGCTGACCTGGCCAGTCTACAATCCTTCACGAAATCTGTAGGAAGAAGATCAAAGAGATGGGGCAGCACAAATTCAAAATATTATGGGAGTCTTTCAAGAGATAAACAGGTTGTGTGAATAGGTAAATTATTCAAACGTGCACTGAGACTTCAAGACAAACTTATTTGAAGTACAGGTAATTTTGAACGTTTACAAGAATTATGAGCAAGCTGCTGAGATTGATGGCTAGGCACACTGCAAATAATTATTTTTAAGGTGCTTAGCCATCAATCTCAGCAGCTTGTTCATATAATGCTTGTAAACGTTCAAAATTACCTTTACTTTTTTATATAATTCACTCAACATAGTCCACTGGTATGCTGGTGGATTTAAAAATAAATCTCATGAAATACTTACGTTTTTACAGAAATATAATATTGATATCTTGATAGTCAGTAAAACGTGGTTTACACAGATAAGTAGAGTGCGAATCCCGGGCTTCAAATGTTTTAAAAAGAATAGAATAAGTAAGAGAGTCTCTGAGGGGTAGCCCTTTTTGTTAAAAGTAATATCCCACGCATTGAAGTTCATATTGAGAATCTTGAAATTACAGAAGCACATGCCATTTCTCTTGAAAATGATTTCCTTGTTGTTGCCCTCTATGCCCCTAGAAATAACATAATACAAACTGATTTAGGGAAATTATTCAGCCTAAGCAATAAAATTAAGCAGCAGGGGACCTCAACGCCAAACATACCTGTTGGAACTGTTATAATACCAATACAAATGGGAATAATATTTTTAGCTTTATCGAAACAAAGCCATTGCACATAGCCTATCCGGATGAATTTACCTTGTACCCCCCCAATCTAAAAGCAAGACCCAGTATTGTAAATCTTGCTATTTTCAAAAATGTAACAGAATCTAAAACCATACTTGCACTCGATGAACTTGACTCTGATCATAAACCAGAATTTATAAAATTTAATGAAAAGAAAATAGAAAAAGCAAATAATTAATCCCTTAAAATCTTGTATTATATAAACGCTGACTGGAAAAAATTCAAAAAACGTATCAATGAAAAATTAAAGATAAACTCTTTGCTAAAAACTACTGACTCGATTGATATTTGTCTGAATGAACTAATGCAAATCATTCAAAAAGCAATTAAAATAAGCATAGTATTCAAATCGTTCAAAAATTATATCGCAACATTGCCTGATAGTACACTGAAACAAATTAAACACAAAAATAATTTTCGTACAATTCTACAAAAGACAAGAAATAGACACCTCAAATCGGTTGTTAATGAGTCTTGTAAAACCACTCAGAAAAATATCCATGAGCATAGAAACATTAAATGGGGGAACAAACTCACCTCAGTAAATCCTAAAGATAACTCATTACGGAAACTAACAAGAGTCCTTTAAGGTAAAAATAAGAAATTTATACCCCCTCTTGAAACTCCTAATGCCGTTGCTTTTAAACATAGGGACAAAGCTGAAATCATTGCAGATAATTTCGAATTTGTGCATCACTCAACTAATTGAATGGGCGGAGAAAAACATAACGAGGACATAGACAAAAAATATGAAAATATTTTAGCATATAAATATAATTTGATTGATATCAAACCTGCTACACCTCAAGAGGTTAAAAAATTGATTAACAAAACCAACCCCAAGAAAGCCTCGGATATGGATGGGATCCAAAATATCGTGCTAAAATATCTTCCCAAAAAGCAATTGTGTAAATGACGCACATTATTAATGCCTGCCTTAGGCAGGGCTACTATCCTGAGGCTTGGAAGAGAGCGAAAATTTTATCTATAAGCAAACCGGGAAAAGACAAAAAACTGCACCAGAATTATAGACCAATTAGCCTTCTGCCTACAATCAGTAAAATATTTGAAGCGGTCATATTAAACAGGTTACAAATTCATGAGTCCGAGAATAAACAAATAATACCGAAGCAATTCGGATTTCGGAAAATTCATTCCCCAGTACAGCAGCTAGCCCGCCTCACAGATTTTATAAGCACAAATTTCAATATAAAACATAGAACATGCGCGCAATTACTAGATATCGAGAAGGCTTTTGACACAGTGTGACATAAAGCTCTTATATGTAACTTAGCTTATCATAAAATACCGCAATATTTAGTTAAAGTGATAGATAATTATCTTCAAATAGGAAGCTTTCAAGTAAAAATAAACGGCGGGATCTCGAACGAAGGACCTATAGCAGCTGGGATTCCCCAAAATTCTGTTTCGGAAACCGTTTTGTTCTTATACTTTGTGAATGACATATCAAAAGCTAAAAATGTTAAAATTGCAGTATTTGCTGATGACAATGCGCTTTACAAAGCATCTCGGCGTGAGAGAATAGCAATAAGCAGACTACAGAAATACATTACAATATTAGAAAAGTACTTCCAGCGATAAAAGATTAAAGTTAATACAATTAAGACTGACTTTGTGATATTCTCGCATAACGACATATTAAAATTACAAGAGGAAGAGCATTTATGACCTTAAACATGTTATATTTAGTATTACATCCAAAGAGCAAAATGAGCGTTTAAAATAAACAAGCCACCTATAAAATGATTGTTAGGCCAATCATGTTGTATGCTGCTCTCATATGGGGCAATACTGATAAGTCAAATATTTCAAAACTCTAGAGAGTCCAAAATAAATGTCTAAGAATGACTCTTAATGCGAAATTTGGAATTCAACCCATAGTTTTACATAATAAACTTAATGTAACCTAGGAATTGAACTTATTATTTATGTTTCAAAACAAGCAAATTGTTTTATCAACGAAATAAATATTGTACTTATAAACGAATTACTAATAAATGTCGTTGTCATAAGGTAGGAGTCCTAAAGTAACAAAAAAAAAAACTTTTTATATGCATTATTATTTACTGTATAATGAATTGTGAACAATAAAGTGAATTTTTGAATTGAAAAAACCGTCGACTCTCTCACTTTCTCGCCTCCGAACCTTCAGCAACGACGGACGCACTCGAACGCCCACCAGCCAGCCTGCTTGACTAGGCCGCAAACTGACCACCCTGCTTGTATAGGACGCAAGCCAGCCACCCTACTTAATTGGAACCCAAGCTTACCAGCCTGCGGGCAGGGGACGCAAACCTGCCACCGATCCAGGAGCCTGTCTGGTTTTGCCTCCTCCAGCTCTTCCAGCCTGGGGAGAAAGAAAATAAAGGAGAAATTTAAACAAATTGGACTTCTTCCTTGTCAAACGTGCCTAGAATCCACTCTTTTTAGCGCAAATGAATATTACATCCGTCCTTTTTTGGACTTTTTTCTAAAGAAGTAACTGTATTTAAACCACCTACCTCTCTTTAGCCTTCTCTCGTAACCTTGTCTCCCTTCACCGCTAATCTTTTGGCGCTCCAGCAGACGGCTAGTCACCGAGTGGAGGGTGTTGGGTCACGAGGAGGAAATCCGACTTGTGGACTGAAACTCATTCCGCCGAGAAATCACGACGCTACGGCAGACCGCTGACTATCGACTGAATGGGTTTGAATCCCAGGCAGAGGGAGGCACGTCGCTGAAGAGAGGGGTTGACAACGACCTCGATCCGGAGGCTACATTTTCAGTCTCGTCGCTATTAAGCGGCAGCTCCAGCTGAGCAGCATAGTCGCCAGGGGGCGACTATAGCCGACAACCAGGGCAGCTAGCAGGGAACGAAGGTGGTCTCCGCCACACTCCAGAACCAGGGATATCGAAGGCCTGTGGCGCCGACATCACCACTCAGCCACTTTCCTCCCCCTCTACTACCGGGGAGTGCCTCGCCGAGAAAGGCCCTGAAGCGCCGCTGTGTGAAGCCCGCCTAGTTCTCCGAGGCCAGAAAGACTCTCATTCCTGTAGCGTGCTTCCAACATCGTGCGACAGTGTTGAGCCTAGAAACAGACACGTACATGTTTGTGAATGTCCAGCACGTCCCTGACGGCTACTTTTTTTCGATCCGCCAACACCTGGTGTACATTTATTTGACAAAATGAGATCAGGACATTTAACTGCGTTCTGGGCATGACGGGGCCAGTACCGGAGGTTGGTGCAGAAGGTCGCACTGTGAATCAACCTCTTGCTCGTATATTTACTACTTTCTTGATCGGATAGCCCATAGCTTGTTTAAACACCAGCTACAAGGTAATTCACTGGCATCCTCAAAGAGAGAATAATAATATCGATCCAGCCGTTATGGAGGGCAATAGTTGAATAGAGCGAAGACTGGCTGGTTGAAGAGAGAACCTGTTAATAGATAGGTGTATTCCCCAGGATTCTATCAGGTATAGACGCAATCTGTACATAGTTTGAATTGACTACCGAAAGGTATTCGATAATATGAACCATGAGCTACTTATTAAGCTCCTTAAGTGCCTGAAGGTACATCCAAAAATAGTGAGACGTATAAAAGAGCTTATCCTCTTTTGGCGGGCAAGATTTGTCAAAACATCTGACAAAAGACAAGTGACAACCAGTTATGTCACACATAAGAGGAAGAGGGCGGGTGTTCCGAGAAGACTCTTTCAGTCCGATACTTTTCTGCATCTCCCTCTTGCCTCTATCTCTAATACCTTAAACTCTTTGCTGCTTTAAAAAAGAAGAACATAGGTACTCTAAAGCCATTGGCATATGCTTCGGACTAGACGAGTGTGCCTGCGTCCATATACTCCAAGTAAGACTAGAAAGTACATCAAGCATGTGCGCTTAATTAATGTATCTGTAGGTGATATCAACTGCCGAGCATGCAAGCAAGAGCCAGAAATAATTGGACATGTTCTTAGTGGATGCTCAAAGTATGCACGCTTCGGGTACATAGAGAGATACAATGCGGCTCTAAAAGTGTTATATTACCATCTTTGACACTTCTAACGTGTTGATCCAATGATCGCCTTGCCATACCCCCATGGAGAACTGGATTCCACTTTAGAGAATGATCAGTGTAAGATCTACTAGAATTTCTCATTTTAGACTATTTAACGCATCAGTACTACAAAGCCTGATATTATCCTTCAAGATCTAAAGACCAAGATCATTCACGTGAGTGACTTCTCGGTCCCAGCCGATGGTAATATCATTGCAAAGGATGAAGTAAAGCGGGCGAAATATCAAGCTCTTCTTTTTTAACTGAGCAGGCTGTACCAAGGCTTCAAAGTTCATATGAAGAGGTATGAAAGCTTCATTGCTCAGCCAACGCAACAAAATCCCGGCTTGCCAACATCAGGCGCAGACGGTCGCAAGTCAGATGCAAAAGGCTATTCTGTTGAACTCACTATATCTCCTCCGTCAGAACTGTCCATCCTAACATTGTACAATGGTTGGTAACCCTAAAAAAGTATCTAGAGGTGAAAACTTCACCTCAAACTGTGCCGTCTGCCGCGTAAGGATTCGCGTAAATTTCCTGCCCTTGCCTACATTATAGGATAAAAGTTCCAATTGCGTCAAGATTGGTTGCTTTAAGGATCCGTGATCGTATCTTCTGGAGCCAACAACTTCTCTCACATAAAATATTGTTCTCCCCACCAAAAGTTTTCTCCCTACCGAAGGTGTTCTACCTACGGAAGGTGTTTTCGCGTTTATGTCACGGTAAGGCTTGACCTTTCGTTTCATGACTTTGACGGCTATGTTGGCAGATCTCACTAATCAAACAGCTGGCCAGCAAGAATATCTACGACAAACGCTAAGCAGTGAAACATCAACTGTTCTGCTAAAGATGCTTTAACTAACGTCAGCTATACAATTTAAGAACGAAATTTTCCGCAAAGTATCCAAGTATATAAAAAATCGCACTGAGTCATCTTATTTCCACGGTGAAGAACATCAAGACAGAGGATTGAGCAATAGAGATTAAGAAACAAGTTGATTTGGCGTTTAAATGCGACGGCAATGAACATCAATTAGACAACACCACCACATCCTCCAGAGGTGGATGGCCTTATACAAACAGAGGCAGAAGCAGTAGTTCAGCATTTAAAAAATCGATGGAAATGGACATAACATATAAACAAACATGTAATGTGCCTTTATTTTTTTGATAAGAAATGTGGGCAATGTGTGTGGAGAGAATATCATAAACTCTTCTCACTTAAATACCCAGAGCTAAAAACAAAAATAAATTAGCAGAATCTGAAAGAGCAAAAACGCTCAATGTCTGTAAACACATTGCTTTGGGCTGTTAAAATATCTGCTATCAAAATGAAAGTAGAGCAGCAGCTTCCTGTTTATGAACTCCCCTTGGAAGATGCGAACATCGAAAACTCGATTGAAGCTAAAGGCATAGGTATCAGGGATAATGAGCATCATATACCATGTCCATTAGGACCACATCTGGATATTAATAAGGATGATGAGGATAGCGAAATTCCAGAAAAACTACAGCACTTTAAAAAAGAATTTTTTTCATGCTTTACTAGAGTTCAGATATATAGAACCAACATGAAGGCAATCTCTCCCCAAAATAAACATCACAAATGATCTGCGTGCACTTATAGAACACCTCAATAGCAATTCCTTTACCTACATAGTTAAATGTGAAACAAACTGCGTCAGAGGTGCAAACTCTTATATATCGTGCAGCTATGGCAAACGTTAAAACGCTGAGACGCAGAACTAGGCCTGCATTTGCGGTTTTTGTCCCATCAAGGGATCGATATCTAAATATTGACCGATGGCCTGTATTGCAACAATTTATAAATATATTAGAGCTATCATTGCAGATAAGGTAAATCCTCAAAGCAAGAAGAATGGAATCCTTACAGAAGAACAAAAGGGTTATTGTAAAAACTCGCGATGCTGTAAAGATCTAGTCACTATTGATGCTGTTGTCATGACTCAAGCTCGTAAGCATCAAAAGAACTCACGCACGGCATACAAGGCTATGGCGTTACGATTTCGGCTACAGGCAATGTGCACGCAAGATGCACTGAACATCTTAAACATTTAAAATTCATTAGGGTATTGTCAGTATCTCAGAAGGCAGTTTTATTAAAAACATAACATAAAAATTAAAGTGCGCTTACACGTGCCACCTAGAAAAGAAATTGCTCTTAATTATTAGACCTTTTACTCGCGACTCGACTTGCTCCCAGGAAACAGTGATGCGTTAAACGTCCCTGGCATTCTGACGAACAACTCGACGTAGCACATGTATTATGCTAAACCACACTTAAAATTTTAGGAAAAAGCTTTTAAAACTTGTAAAAGAGGTAAAATTTTGTTTGATTTCAAATAGACATGTGCAGCTCATGGAACCGAATATTCGACAACCGATCCTTTATAGGTTGCTTCAGGGCAAATCTGACTCTGGTTATCATTACCGATCATTAAAAAAACCATGTAAATATATAAGAGCAACGACAAAATTTATATATTTAATTCAATGTTTCAAGTCGAAGTATATATTGGTTTCCAAAAATAAATAAATTTGCTACCAAACATTTGCGTTTACAACCAATAGTTTAAATTTTAAGTAAGGCAGACTATTTATTAATAAAATAAAATAAATTGAAACATATAATTGAATTTGAATTTTTAACACAATAATCTTGTAGGCTATGTAAATAGAAACATTTTTCCTACCTAGTATTTTTATCTTATCGTGCGTTGTTTGGCTGAAAATGTTAATTTTCGTTTCTTTTTTTTGGATTTTGAAAATGCTATATCTCGAAAAAATTTTATTTTATCGAAAAATGTCATAAGGGTAATTTGCTCGCATTTTAGAGTACTATAGACACACGCAGATATAGTTTTTTAATTTTATGAAAAAGGGTATCAACAATTTTTTTAATGCTATAAATTTTTGAATTTTAATGAAAAATAGCTGGCTAACGAACTTGACCTTCAGTTTATGACACTTGAAGAGTGTGACAAAGGCTAATCGAATAGATTTATTTTTTTTAAACGCTATCGTGCTAACTGCCTAACATACATATAGGAATGCAGACATATAGACAGACACATTCATAGAAATGAATCTTCAGCCCGAAAGAATGACTTTTTACATTTCTATCAGAGAAGGTATTAGATTCGTGTAAAATTTGACCCCCCCGGTTTTTGTCAATTGTTCACGTTTTGAGACCCCCTGAACCCGAAAAACAGGTTTTTACGAATGTATCTGTCTGTCTGTCTGTATGTATGTATGTATGTATGTATGTATGTATGTATGTATATATGTATGTATGTATGTATTATAACTTAGCTTTTGCCAGTTATTTTTCAAAGTTTTATTTAAAAGTTTTTATTATGAATTTGGACTCGTAACTGAGTCCAACTTCGTGCCAGAAGGGCGCCAGATAGTTTTCCCCAAAGCT
>JAAAKG020130004.1:0-14733 GCA_010014905.2 Druon quercuslanigerum | reverse complement strand
TATATAATTAAACTATTTGTCATAAGGACAACCGAAGGATTTCAAGTACAAGAATTCAATATGGCGGACAACAAAAACTAATGATTAATAGGTGGCATCCATAATCCTGTAGGCATAATAAGTTAATAATAAGTTAATAATAAAAATTATTTTTGAAAGGGAGCATCTATGAAAATAAATTTTTACAGACATCCTGTACATAAAATATACATAAAAAATGAATGTATTCACTTTTTCTTTGTCGACCATATTTTCCGAGATATCCGCCGTAGGAGTAGGGTGTGAGTTTAACCGCGAAGATCTCACTCTACCTTTCGTAGCCCATATCTCTACATGAGATTGTTTTTTGATGAACATCCATAGACCCTGTTTCGAAATATGAGCTATGAAAGGTGTGTACGACTCGCGCGGTATAACTGACCCCCTACTCACAGGATGGGTATCTCGGAAAATATAGCCGACCAAGGAAAAGTGAATACCATATTTTTTATGTATATTTTATGTAAAATAGTTTTGCATAATTCATTTTTTACCGATGCACTCTTTCCAAGATAATCATTAAAACCCATTTTTGGGTATTTTCCCGCGATTTAGGGGTGTTTCCACCCTTCATGCCGGGTCAAAATGGTTTTTTATTAACTTCTTATACCTTCAGGAATATGTATGCCCAATATAGCCGCTACATTGAATATTTTTACCTGTATTAAATAATACGCGGCCCCAATAAACATACGCAGTGTTTTCGTTGCTCTAGTACTTAAGTTATTTAAGTTATTCATGTTTTGATATACATCCTGATGAACGGGGAGGGAGAGTTGCGAAAACTCTGAATTTGAGAACCGCGGCTAGGAATTTTTCTTCGAGCATCGGTTTCAACAATTGGAGTTTCCCAACTCAAGCCTTAACGAGCCTGATTTCTTCACGCTATTGTCCATAGGTATCTGAGCTCCGGGAACTAGGCTTGGCGTGCGTGACAAGCGACCATGACAAATTTCATGGGTGAAGCGTAACGCTCGCTTTCACTGTACAGTGATTCTCTTTTGCAACCTTCTTTGTTTTTCTCGTAGGTATCCTATTTTTATTTTTAAATGTGTTCAAATATTGTTACTTCAGTAATAAATAAGATGTAGGGCAATATTATAACATTTGTCGGATAATTGATTTTAAAGTATTCGTAATCATAATCATCTTATATTATAATGCTCAATTAATTATTAGAATCAGATTGTAATACGATTAGATTATATTGTTACATTCTCATCCAGAGAAGATTAGATTTGTGTAAAATTTGACCCCCATTCGAGAGCGAACATATATTTAAGTATACATGAACTAAAACAATATAAATGTATAACTATATTTAATTAGTCTTCAAAATAATGTGATTTCAATTTGTTTTCGAATTATTCGAATTATTCGAATTATTATCTTAAAGACAAATGGGTAGATTTAAGAATAATTTTGATATAAGTTGTAACACAGAAGAGACGGAGAGTAAACTCGAAACGGGCATCAGATGTGCAGAACCCGCGTGCAATGATGCCATTGGCACGCGGGTCCCCAAAAAACGGGATGGTAAGGCAAACTTGCGAATCGGCATGCCCTCTCCGCTTCAACCGCACTGAGTGGGGACGTTCCGGCGAGCCTTGGCGCGCGCCCCGGGCCGTCGGGCATAAAGATGCGCGTTTCAGCCACACTCGTCACTTGGCATCCCGCACCACCCAGTAACGACCGCTCACTCTCCAGCAAGCCTCCACTATCTCATTTGCCTAGGGAGAACTCACAATAAATATATTTACACCAAAGAAGTAATGAGTTGTCTGACGTCACCTTGGACCATCTACACAAAGAAAATCTGCTCTTTTCAGAGCAATTCTAACTTAACTCTCTTTAGCGGACGAAATAAATCCTGAAAATTCGATCTTGGCCAATTCCGATCACCTCAATCATGCAAACAGAAAGTCCTTAAGTGGTACCTGCTGCATGTGATTGCATGAAGGGAAGGAAAAGGCAGAATGATCAACGGGTGAAAAGTCTGCCACGAGGAGTTGACAAGTCTATGAAATAATCCTATGAATCAGTCACTAAATGTGATTGAACAAGAAGCAGATGAGGGGTCCTCAAAACTACAGAACAGAGTCCCACCAAATGTAGATGTAGAACATTATGAGGAGTCGTTCGTCACTTCACTCGGCCGACTCACTCAGCTGCCTTTGGGTTCTTTCAGCCCCAAAGAGGCTCGATAGTCCCAACCCGTCCACCAGACCTACCCGGTCATTAAACACTTTTAGTGATTATGGAAATATCCTTACACTAAAGAGAAGTGCGCCTTCGTAAAAAAATGATTATTATCTTCATTATTGTAAAAACATATCTTTTGATATGACAATGCCACCAAACGTGACTTCGTGTTGTGGATAGAGGGTCCCTGTACTTAGGGCTTCTGCTGAATATGGTTACAGTAATGAATAAGCAGTCGCTTATTGTCAATGGATAGTCTTTAAGGAATAACCCCTAAGCGGAGGCGTAACAACCGTGCCGAATGCTGAATGAAACCTGGGAGAGGTGTCTTGAACGGTGACTCTGGGATACCGGGCGACCTTGTATTAACGGTTCAACTCCAGGATGACTTGCTAGACTTCCTCAATGCCAGTATTACTCTGTTAGAGAAGGCTTTATGGCATGCATGCGCACTGTATGGGGCTAAATTAACGTGCCTACCTACTGAAAACTGGGTACGTGCGCGGAGCGCTTCCTCAATCACTACATGAACAAGCTAAAGACAAAAATGAGGAAGCAACATTAAGAACAACGCAGGAAAGCAGACGCCTTCTGAGATGTTAGTGATATCAGGACAAGGAGAAACATCAGAATGCAGGTTTCTCCTAAGTCCCAAGATCTGGTGCCCAACCCCTTTCTTCCTCCGCCACCTCCATTTTTTTTCTTCTTTCGATTTTAATTTAGCGTGTTCCAATTTGATTCTCACGAGTAGTTAGGGAAGTAAATGGTCCGCTCCTGCAGAGCGCCTTATGCAAGGGTAAGACTAATTTCTAGGAGAGATCATCCGTTGTCCCCGCAAGGCCATTAGGACACCTTTGCAACCGCTAGGTCTCAAAATGCCACAGGCACGGTCCCTCGACATCCAAGGCTGAAGGGGTGGTCGCATGGAGCGAGACACTCAATGAATATCCGCTTCCAGGCCATCATACCAACGGTATTCGATTTTTCGATTTTTTTCGATTTTTCGAATTTCGACTTCGGGTATCAGGTGTAGTGACTATTTGATCCCCTTTTTGGTGTGCACGCCCCGCATCTAATGCTCCTAGGATATACATACATTTTATGTTGTTAGGCCTGAGACAAAACTCCTGCAAAAAATCCGAAGTACCCTGTCTCAATGCAAAAAATTATGCTGTACACGAATCTGCAACAAAAAATAGGGGTTCTTATTTGAAAACAAGCAATTTTGGGTCCTGTAAGTCCTAAAAAATTAATCACACTCAATTTCTGACTAGCCCATTTAAAAGCCCACTGAATACTCTACAACTTTTGTCTTAAACATTTTTTCCATAATGTAGGAAAACATATTGTGTCTAAAACTTCTTAGACGACATCGAAATGATGTGGCAGAGCCATAGAATTTTGAGAAGGCTTATCGCAACTGGCTAATCTAGCGATAATAACAGCCCTATGCTCATAATTATCGATGATCGTATGCTTTACGCTAGTATTGGTAAATTAGAAAACGCTGCTTGTGGAATAGTCTCACATTAATAAGTGGTTTATTATTTAAAATTACAAGATTTATATAATTTACACATACCTATTTATCGACTTTCCAGAAGAATTTATAAGATTTATGGAAAGCAAATTATCTAGAAAATTGGCTTTTTGGGTATGAAGTAACTCTTATTATTGAAACCATCTGAAAAACCGGTCACAAAATGATATATTTATATATTTTAGTACGGTGAATACAAGCCTTAAGCTACTTTTCCTTTAGCGCCTGAGTTTTTTCACCAAGATGTGGAAAATTCCATAGAAAATCCGCTTTGTAGTGTATGACATAATCCTAGATATTGAAATAGTCTGGAAGCACCACAGAGGTTTTCCCGTCAGGGGTGAACACCATCTTCTCTTTGTGGATCTTCATACTGAGCTGGCTTACAGAGTGACAGAACGACATCTTGCTGATCAGCTCAGATCTATTAGGCGACTGTCTCATGGTCGAAAGTCATTACGCTTTTTGACGCCTGAGCCTGCCTCTGCTCCTGTTCAACTAATTGAAGAACTTAATGAAGAAAGCTTGCGTCTTATGATGTGCTTTACTGATGCCGTCCTAGATTTTTCAGATCAAAAACAATCAATGAGAAACGAGACATCTAATTTCTGTCGAAAATTTAGGTTTAACGAGGTCCTTCTCCTTGTAGTTAACAGATTGAAACCTAAGATACGGTCTCTGTTCTTGCAGCGGGATATGAGCTTGCTACTAGGTGCAGACTCTTGCGTATTTCGCTGCGGTCGTGTATGCCAAGATGATGAGCATAAAACTTTGAATCCAGGCTGCTTACAACTACGCCCAAAGAGAGACGTATTAATTCCGAAAGAGCAAACGGTCTCAAAGACTGACTTATCATGTGGTGCACAAGGATAAATGTCTCAGCCGTATTGTGATAAGGGATACACGGTTCTTTCCCATTATACGAGGAAACTTTCACGGTGATTTATTTAGCACACTATGGTCTTATTTAGCATATGTGACCGTCCGATGGTCGCGTTCAGTAGTCCAAAATAATGCACGAATTGCCTGATGGTACTCTCGGTACGTACTTCCGGAAGAGATCATGGTTACCAAATACTGCATTCGTAAGTCATTTATCACTCTTTCTCTTCCCTCGTGTCCAGCTCCCTGATGATGGAATTGAATAAGCAATCTGACAGCGTGATGCTACTATCCAGGATTATGGGTGTTATAATTGCTGCGCTCACTTCTGGATTCTTTATGCGACCATCCATCCTAATCAGCCCTTCCTTTGTCAAAATAGATAATAATTGAAAGATATTGGTGAAAGGTCTCTTCTATTCTTGTCCCTCTTGTATTGTCCTGACTTCTAAACGGAATGTTTCTGCTTGTGATGCCCGCCGAATCTCAATCTTGCCCCTAGAAAATTCTCATGCTTTCAGCTCTCCAAATTCACCCTTTCTGCGACACCTATAGACAAAACGAAGCACCTGTGCCATAGTGCGGATTAGTATTATCCATGATGAAAATCTAAAAAAATCAACAGTCTTCCTGCTCTGTCATTAACAAATTTCCTGTTTAGCGGATAGCTTTCCCTTTGGCCAGTGCTCCTCATTCAGTGCTAGACATTCTGGCCCGATAAACCAACCACTTGACGATGTTATGTTAATGTAATCAATGTCTCTAGGCGCATCATCAGCCACATTTTGCTTTCTTGGGACCCACCTCCACTCATCCACTAAAGTCGAGTCTAGAATATGAGATATTCGACTAATGACAAAGGTGGATGCTTTACCGTCTCCGATCGAATCCAAAACTGTTGCCCATTACTGCTACCTGCAGTTCCAGTTGAGGTATCGTCAGTTATTTTACAAGAGCTACCTTTTTTTCGACTGTTGCCAAACCTACTCTCGTTTCACTCTGCCTCTTTAATCGAAGATAGCCGGCAGCTAGCCACGTTTTCTATTTTCGAAGTAGATTGTCCTGTAGCGGTGAATCGCAATTGACTCCAGCACGCCATAGATCTTAAATCTGGATCTTTCCCCTGATCGTCATTAGAGTGAATAGACCTAGAGGATCAAGAACAGACATGATCAATTTCAAGACCTCTCGTTTTGAAAAATGTTTATCTCTATTAATCAATCGTTGATCCATTTGCGGAAAGGCATTGCTGAAAGTCAATATGTCATTTTCGGGTGACCAAACTACTCCGAGTACTCGCTGAAATTTCTCCTTGTTAAATGAGAGCCCCTGTTCTCGTTGCGCTACTGCTTCTGATGATAAAGCGCTTAAAAGTACTTAAATGTTGGATTTCTAATTTCGGATCTCGAATCCATCCCTGCGGTGTACTAGAGCCACTTCCCGTACTCCTCGAATAGCCTCGTCGATTTCGTCTACGCTTTCTAGATAATCGTTCATATAATGTTTGGATATTATCACCTGGCTGGAATCTGGATAAATATCCTTCAACTCCTCAGCGTTGCGGTTCTTGATATCTTGCGCAACGTAAGGCGAAGATATTGCCCCCTAAATCATCACCTGAATTTGTAAGGTTTGTAGATTTCCTGTCTGCTGATCTCTACCTAAAAATCGCCGGCTCCCTTGGTCTTCCTCTCGGATTCGAACTTGATGGAACATCTCTTTAAGGTCTCCACAAATTGCTATTAGTTGTTCTCTGAAAATAACAGGAACTCTCACCAATGGATTATAAAGGTCAGATTCTTTGAGCAAACAGTCGTTAAGATATATTCCATGAATTTTTGCCGCAGCATCCCATACGAAGCGCATCTTCTTAGGTTTGTTTGAATTGCGTACGTCAAAGTGGGACAAATACCACATTCTGGGACTGATTTCCAGCGATAACCTATTCGACGTGATGTTTTACTCATAACTTCTTAGCTCGCTGATTTTGCTTGGGACGCACAAGCTCAGCCCTGGAATTTACGCCAAAACTTTCCACAGTCCAAAAGCTTTTGAGCTGCTCACTAAGTACCGTGTCAGGACTCTCCTGAAAGAAGAAATGAAATATAAGAGCCATGAATAGTCCATTCTGGTAGTGTGAGGCCTGCAAACGGTTTGTTCTTTTAATCCATGACGGCGTTGAGTTGACCCTTTAGATGAGCGTAATCCTCCCCTATGAGGATTTTTGGAACTTCACTGCTCACTTTCGGGATATCCAAATTCTTCAAAAATTCCCTGCCAGCCCTGCTCCTTGCATCTAAACGTCTACACCTTGTGATGAGCCCTCAGCGACAGTGGCTATTTTCATCCATTGTGACTGTAATGGATCGACTTAACCCTTCAATCCTAGTTGCATAGATACGTGTGTCACAATCAAGGTGACTGTGGATCCCGAATCTAAAAAGGATAGGTTAGAATTAGTTAGAATTATGTTTCTTCTGGCAGCCTCCTTTGCCAGATTCCTTGTTCCTGCATTTCCTGACATTTGAAACACACCTTATTCATGGTAGCCCAGTTCCACCGGTCGTAGACATGCAGCTTCTTAAATTTCTTGCACTTCAAAACTGTGTGATCTTCATCACAATAGCTGCAGCATTTTGTATCACCATCCGTGACGTTCAGCAGAGTCCTGTCCTAGTCGTGCTTTGCATCTAAAAAGGGTTACAAAAAGCGCTTGTCGCTCCAGCCTGTCCAATCCAAGACTCAACCTTTGACACTGCTGATAGTTCGCTGCTTCCTGACCTTGATGGCGCAGCGTCCTCATCAAACACGATGTACTCACTCTGGAGTTCAGCCAATTCTTTTGAGTTTGTAAGCGTACAAGAACATGTGCCCGAGCACTTCGTTCTTGATGAGTGAGTGCCCGAATTCTCCGTTCTCGTCGATCTCGGTGGGCTTGCAGCGCTGAGTGAAACCGGTGCTGAAGCATGTACATTTGCTTGCGTGGTGGTAGTTTTCTCTCCTGTGACCTTGAAAGAGCGGGCTTTCGATAGGAACTCTGTCCTCCCTGTTTCCCGCCGTGTACTTTCTTCTTCACAGTTCTTGTAACTGCAACATAGCGGTTCGTCTCCCTACCAAAATTATTACGTCAACTCCTCCGTGGGCCCATGTTCTCGCCCCCTCTTTGATTAACCCCGGCCATATCTACGTTAAAATTGCTGCATCCCTCGAAGCTATGGCGTCATCGGTCGGTTTGCCTTTCGATGTACTATCCGTTCCATGGATGTTAGCCGCACTCACTACTGCACTTTCCACACAGTTTTCGCTTCTGCTCTTTCGACGCATATTTTTCTTTTCCCTAGCACTGTCCTTTTCACAATCATTAATGCTTTCTACCTAATTATTTCTGTCCCTCATTTTGAAGTCTAAGACTGTTTCTCAAACACAGTCTCTAACTCACCTTGATTCATTTCAGTATCCACCGCGATAGGATCCGGCTCTCAAAGGAGCAATGTTAATTTGGCACAGTGATTTTAGTAGAAAGGTTCTTAAAATAACAGTCATTTAAATACTTGGATAAGGTGAGGTCGATGGAAGAAAAAAAGCACTTCAGTTAATTAAATTTAATAATGGTTGCTGCACGAAAATATATAATTTTATGATAAAAAAATAGGCTTAATTTATATCCGGTAAAAATGTGGTATCTACGATTGATTTAAACTGGCTCTTTGGAAAAATTATCACTCCGATTTGAGGCGCACGATAGATGCCCTGCTCGAATGCGAACAACTTTAACCCCCTTGTCAGGCCCAAACCGCCCGTTGAAGCTGTCGTTTTTGCGCAGGTCATGGAATTTTCCATAAGGCAATGTGCCGGTGGAAACTCGACAAGCGCAATGAGCTGAAAACCGTTTACATAAAAATATATTGGTAGACGAAACAAACTCCTGTCCTCCACAGCCTCATAGTAGGTATCCTTGCCCGGCTTAGAAATTAAGATATCCTTAACCTTCCTTTATGCAATCGGAGTGGATTCCATTGCTAATCATGCTTAAACGATGCCGAACAATGGATTTACGAGGAGCTAAACTCCTTCTTCTATTAATGCAGGCAATATTTTATTCTATCGCATATCTTTAAATTGTTTGAATTTTTTAACTACTCACCTAATTTTCTATTTCGGACAATAGACTTACGACTTCGCAGTCTTAAATTCTGGCTATTAATGTTGTTCCTCCTGAGGGGTATGACTCATGGACAACGCTCTCAGTCGAATAATTCAGCACCGAAGCCTGAAAGAGTTCCCTTATTAACTACTGTAAGATTCCATTAATCGTCCCAGTCATTTAGCCCAAACGCAATATTAATCTGAATTCTAGCAGTGTCAGGTACTTTCTTGATGCCCACATACTATCACATTCCTGAGTCTTTTGCGGTATTTTGTATCCTTGTCTGTTTTCCTAATACAAAGAGAACAATTGACCGTATACGCTTCATTGGGGAGTTAATGTCAAGGGGTAAATTAGGATCTGGAGTGTCGAGAATGAGGGTAAAACACAGTAAAAAAGGCAGGTGTTTATTTAACAAAGTGGATTATTATCACTCTAACAAGAGACGTTGTGCTGGCTGGAGGCCTTCCTTCAGGGAGTGGTTTCACCGCCATGAGACAGCACTGGGTAACGCGATAACTAGAGCACTTAAAATTAACATGGCTAGCGGCGAGATCATACTGGCGACGGAAATACAATCTTATAGGATCCCGGGATCGCTTAACGGATTCCGTATAATCTAGGAAACAACCCGGTAATCGGTTCGTGCAGGGCCGTACTGAGGCCCGTACTGAGTCTAAGGTTCTTGTATTAAGGCAAAAGCCAATTGTTCTGCATTCAAACGCCTGCTTAAGATGTCATAACGAAAATCTTCCCAATATTGGCGCATCAGGTCCAATAAATAATCCGAGCTAAATAATTATCGAAACTTTCGAATGCGATTCATTTTTGCAAAACAGCACACAGTTCATTTTAGAAACAGATGAACCTTTAGAAATCGTAGAATTTAACGAATATATGAATCAACAAATATAAAGATTTTTTAAAGAAAGGGAAATAGCTCCTTTGAATGAAGGCAGAAAATAATAGATCCAAATATTAGAAAAAATAAAAGTGAATTTCATAACAGGCAATGTGTTCAATTTGATCTAAGGAAAAACTTACAAGAAACAAGCGCAATTTCTTACAATAATATTAAAAACCAAAACAGAATAAGAATTAATAATTTACAGTTACGAGATACCAATGACAGTGAACCTTTAGAATAAAGAAATAACTCAAAACAAAACAAAACACGTAGTCAAGTAGACGCTAACCAATACACATTAACAATTCACGCTCAGATTACGAATGCGAAATGTCGCAATAATAAAGACGATAGCCTCGCGCATTTCTTGGAGGAATTAAAAAATTTAAAAGGGGATATAAAATAATGGAACGCGATATTTTAGAAATGCATATATCAATTAAAGATTTTCTGATGATATCGGGCAAAAAATTAAATTTTGCAACCAAAAAAGAAACCAAGACATCCATCCTGACTTAACAGAAATCAGAAAACTTTTTACTAAATTGTATCGCAGAAAAAGCCTGGAATGATAATTGCGCAGAACGTATGGAACCTAACAATAGAATATAAAATGTACATTAAACGTAACGAGTTTGAAAATTTTAAGCAATTAGAAGATTCAGGTAAAGAATGGTAAGCTGAACTAGCCAAGTCAAAAATTAGAAGACAAGTATTTTAAATTGCCAAATCATAAATTGAAGATAAAAATGAATAATAACGTAGCAATAATAATGGGGATAAAAATAATTCGGAAAACAATACAGATTTTAGGGAAAATAAAAATGGTCGAAATGGCAACCAAAACGGAAAACAAAATAATCATGGTAAAAAAACAATACAAAAATCGATTTCCATTCTCATAATTTGGATTTCCATCTCTACCCTTTATAAATTATTATGAACAATATTTCAGACCTAAGTTCAGGCCTAGACTACCACCCGGTTTCCAACTTCGACCCCATTCAAATTTTAAACCTAAATTCCAAAACAATAAACCACGATTTGCATTCAACCTTATAATTAAATGTTACCATTGTTCAATCAAATGTCGTTAAGCCAATCCAGGGTGAAAACAACCCAATAATATGATGACTAACAATGATAAACAATAATCCCAAAAACCCAAATTACGGGAATAAAAAAAATCTGGTAATAATAATAACAATGATTCAGAAGATAAAAGAACCTTAAATAGAGACAAAAAATACAATTTAAGTACAAACTCGAATAACAGAACTAATAATTTGAAATGTTATCATTGTAATCTACCAAGTCATTTTAAAAGCAAATGCCCTTATTATGCTTACAATGAGGGAAACTGGAAGGGCGCGTACTAGGACCAAAAATATCACAACCTAGCACCGAAACGCCAGAATTTCTAAATTCGGATAAAGATGAAATAACATAAACACATTATTATTTCATGAAAATATTCGAAAACAATTTATTTCCAATCTTAGTAGACATACGTGCCACACATTTCTACACGGGCAAGCAATTATTGGAAAAAATCAAAAATGCCAATTTTTTACTTATTAAACCAGTTTCGCGCAAATTAACGGCCGGAAACTAAGAAGCCGTAGATATAATTGGGCAGGTAGTAGTTTTAATTTTAAAAGGAAAGAAAGTATATAAAACACATAATGTTCAGGTTACTTTCCAAATTAAAATCCGTACATCTTTTAGGTACGGATATGCTGAAAGCCCTGGGGATGACCGTTGATGACGACACAGAAACTTGGTGGTGAAAACTTGCAGCAGGGATTCCCCCCATCCGCTACCCTATGAAAGCTTATCCGAGCACACTACCCACCCCAGTAACTGAAATTAGAACCCGTCTCAGTACCTATCAATTCTAACCAATTCCAGCTATTAAGCTGGAGATATCCCCAGAATAATAAGCATCCCGACGAGCATCCAATTGTAATCCCCAGAGATCATCCCAACCCAAGACACTAGCGACGACACAAGCAATCAAGACTCACTTAATTTAGGCAAACCTAGAATTATGAAAAAGGGTATAAAAATAATTCCAGGAAAATATATTATAATAGCAAATACGAGAACGAATATTAACGTAACGATTTTAATCTTTAGGAAAATAGCAAAGTTACCAATCAGAAAAAATAAAAAACTAAACCTCAAAAAACCAACGAGATATTAGAAAGCGATAATAGAAATCAATTGGTTTCTTTTAGAAGTAAAGCGATAAAATAAATAATATTACGGATAGCGTAGGAAAAATCTACGAACAAGATTACGGCTCAGTGGAAGTTTGCGAAGGTGGTATTGTTGAGCTTAATGAAAGCCAATAATCCCAATTGGAAAAACTCCTCGAAAATAAAATTGAAATTGACTCTGTAAAAGAACATATGGCAACTCATCTAACAAAACTAAAACTGACGTACATGACCACGATCCCATTAAACGAAATATAATAGAACCCTCTTGTTCCGATTGACCGAACCCCATAGTTATGATTAATTACCAGGGAAAGACTATAGATTTTGTCTACACTTTATAAAGGTAAATAGTATTACAAAAAAGGACCTCTAACCAATCCGACTCATTACAGAAGTACTGAACACTCAAAGGTCAGCAAAATTTATTTAGGAAATTTGCTGAAATTTTGCCTATTTGAAAATATCTTTGAACGAAAGTTCAAAACCAATTACAGCTTTCAGAGTCCCTAGAAAGGGAATGTATCAATTTAAAAGGATTCCATTCAACTTAACCAATGCTTAAGCCAGTTTCTACACAGATAACGGCACGGAATTGTTAAATAAAACCTTAATAGAATGAACAGAAAAATTTGGCATCAGGCACACTAAAACTCCTAAATATTGCCCCCAAGCCAACCCAACCGAGTGTTATAATAGGATAAATAAACAAATTATTAAAAACTACGTAGATAAAGATCATTCCACTTGGACGAACATATAGATGATTTGCAGTTGGCAATAAACACTAACAAAAATTCGACGACCCAATTCACCACAGCTATTTTAAACTTAGGTCGCGCATTAGAACCACTATAGACTCTATGAAAAAATGTCGGAAACGAAAACGGAATACAGTTTGAAGCGTAGACAAATGGCGAAACAGACTTAGAAGGCTACAAGTTATAAAAGACGAATAGTTCTTTTTTTTTAAATAGCGAATAGGTATAATTTAATAAGAAGACCGATAGAATTTAAAATAGGGGACAGGGTACTAAAAAAGGTAACCAAACTGTCTAACAAATCGGATTAATAGGCAAGTAAGTTATATGAACAATAGGAAGGCCCATTTATTATTAAGTTAAAAGTTTCCCCAAACTATATACCAATTAAAAAACCTTAAAGAAAAAGGTATAGGTGAATGGAACGTAAACGATTTTCAGATAGAAAACGTAAATACACAAATAGCACATAGTCTTAGAAAATTTCAACGAATTTATATCAGAATACTTAGACCTAATTGCAAAAAGGCAAGGGATCAATAGCATTAGGATGAAAAACCGACTTATAACTCCAAACTCAAAAATTGACCCAATCGACCTGTAATACTCTAACTCTCTAGACTTTATGAACAAAAAGACAGTACCAATCTTTACCTTTCAGGCAATGGAGCCTATGAACAATTGTTCTCACTTCCAAAACACAAGCTTTGATACCAGAATGGATGAATACCTACGATGTTGCCAGGCAATACAATGGTTAAGACTTAGACTAACAGGAATACTGGAAAAAGAAATTAAATACCACCCTCACCGTCGCATCTGAAACATGCTTAAAAATACTGCAAACGAACGAATAAATACAAAAAACTAAACCATAGCAGATGAAAATGACCCCAGGGAGGAAGGAGCAGTTGAGCGCGAACTGGAATAAACCTTTATATTAGGACAGGGCTACGGCGAAGGCTACAGAGAAAGGGAAGGTCCTAAACCATAACCAGATAATGAGAATGAATACAAACTACAGGAAATCAGCAAACAGAGCATCAGGCTACACAAAGAATTTGAACAGAAACTAAATAACTTAAAAGAAAAAGAAAAGGATGCAAAGAAAAGAAGAGAGGAAAAACGTAAACAGGAAAGAAGAAGCTGATGGAAAAATATACTAAACCTTATAGAAAGAAACTGAAGAAGTCACAGAGAAGAATAAGCCCAAAGAGAAATAGAAAGATAGAGGGAACTTGAAGCAATCAGGGAAAGCGAAAACCATGGAGGAAACCTTAAAGAGAAATATCGACGAGAGAACAACGCGCTTTAAGAGCAACCTTATGGATTTCTACCTCTTCTGTTCAATGCAGTAAACTATTTTCGGAGAAGGGTGAATTTAAAAACGGTAATAGCCTTTCAATTTATTAATCTCTATCAGTGTTTAAAATAAAAATCATCAGTAGTTGCGAACATGTTAGATCTCTAACTTTTAGAAATTAGTGGAGTCACGAATGATATGTCATCGAATTCTTGAAAGCTGTGCTGCGGAAGAACACCGAACGGAGATGAGAAATACAATTTTTCAAAAACGGCAAAATGCTCTAACACCTGTTTTCGAAGGTCGAAAGCAGTGCCTCCTCTACCTACTGAACCATTGTCTACGACGATAATTCAAACAGATTAGAAAATCAGTCTTTAAGTTGAACGCGCATCGGATACATAGTGAAAAATTCACTCGGTTTTATCTTCGAAGTTGTTTTTCTTAAAAAATTTTCATTTCTTCAATAGAAAAAAGTGCCCTTGATTGGCATGCTTTTTATTTTTCGTTTATAAGAATAATAAATACATGTATATAAATCATTTTTTCTGTTAACACATAAAGGTCGACGCTTAACTATTACTTCACAACAGATAACATGAAATATGAAAACAAATTGTTGATTTGAAAATGATCTGCGCTTTGTCGGGACACTTGTTACGCCCTAAAAATTATACATTTTTTGACGTAAGACTAAAACAAGCGCAAACCTGCCTTATCCCACGCGGTA
>JAAAKG020129993.1:0-14733 GCA_010014905.2 Druon quercuslanigerum | reverse complement strand
GTACAACTGGTCTGCGAACTAAATATAATCATAATAGTACGCGACCGTTTCATTCCCATTGCGTTGACCGCCCCTGGGTGCAACGCATCTCAACCTGACGTGTCAAATACGCGGCATGTATTTGTGAGGAATAAACGTAGTTAAATTTATACCAATGGAAGTCTAGTTATTTGCCTTAGTCGCGATGTGTAAGCCACATGCCATAATTAATTTAGTGGTAAAATATCTCCACAACCTCTACATACTTTAGGCTTTCTAACGTTTCACCATTTTATATTACGAGTTTCGAATCTGCATGACTGCTATATAGTTCATGGTGGCATAGTGAGTTTCCATTCCCGCGATGATAGTATATAGTCTATGGCAGAATCGAGTTCCTGCCTGACGCACAGGTAATGCCTTCACGACGACCATGTTTCCCGTCAGTTGGCAGCCAGACGCCCACAGTGCGTTGACTCTAATGGGTCAAAATGAGACCGCTTATAGTTATTTCTATTCCCGATTGGCGGCGCATTGAACTGCATGTTAATATTTTGTTAACTATTGTTAATAAGTGTTTCTAGCAAAGTCCATATAATGTGTTTTCGGCTTTATAAATATTATAATCTGTGAAGTGATTTTATAAAAAGTGATTTTGAACATTTAACTCATGAAGCACATGTTCCAAACGTTGGTTGTGGTTCACTATTGTGCATAACAATATTATTTAGTTTTATCTTGCTCGTCAAGCGGATCCGAGCTCATGGTTTTTGGTGTTGTGTGAAGTGCCAATGAGAACGGGTTCCAAAGATTTCGCTTATGTAAGTATCCGAAAGAGTATATAGAGTTTGGGAAAAAAAGTGGTCTGTTAAATAACCTATAAAATGCTTATTTACGAAATTATAATAAATAAACAAGTTGAAAGCTGGTAAAGTATTGTAAAATTTGCGTGTCGGAACAATCTAAAGTATTGTTATGCACTTTTTACAGAAAAAAATGCAACTGCCTTAAGTGTCTTACGATTAACATTTTCTAATAAATGAGCAATCCGAAGACCTTGCTTAAAAACTGAACGTTCTGGAGGCTTTTTGGACTCGCGATGACGTTTCGTAAGTATAATTAGATTCTTTTATTTATTTGTCAATATTATTAAATATAGTAGAGAGCAACATTAATTTTTTTATTGTGTACGTATATTTAGTTTCAAAAATTACTTTAATGTTAGAAATCATTAAAAATTCATTTAAAGTTATTTTAAAATGTAACATTTCTGATACAAAGATTGTCTCTTTTTTTCTACGTGTAAAATAAATGTTTGATCTTTCCACTTTTTTTAGAAAAATTACTCTATTTCCCCTTTTTAAGCCCCTTTTGTGTTGCAATCCCTGCTCGAAGAGAAATTTGGATAGAACTTCTCCTCGACTTTATTATCATTTGGCGCGAGAACTAATCTTTCAGAACCCTCGCTTTTAAAGCATTACAGAAAATGCGACAACCATTTAATTATCTAGGAGATTCCATCCTGAGAAACGTGTTATGTATAAAAGTGAAACATTTATTTTCTAACAGCAAAATTTTTATCTATTTATATATTTCATGGTACAATCTTCTTCATATTTCCAATTTTTGTTTCATTTTTATACTTAACACATTTTTCCAGGGTGAAATCTGATGGATAATTAAGTGATTTTCGTATATTTTCATTATTCGCGCTCTTTAGGTCGGGGTGTGGGGCGGGGTTTTCGTCGCCATGGAGTTTAGTTCATTCTATTCCCCCTGATGTCGCATTCGCCAAACGTCGTTCTCTTTAATTCCCCCTCTAAGTCCCACATGCAGACGCCCTGATGTACACTCGACTGGACTACTCGCTGCAGCACATAAAATGAATCTGTTACACTGTTAATCTCGTCTACTCATTTATTTGCGATGTCCAACTACCTTCTACATCTGAAGGAAGCAAAGGCTGAAAGTGTCCAAATAAATAACTAGCTAGGAAATGGGCCTTGGAGTACACACTATATATACATACATATATATATATATATATATATTTATATATTCTTATAACTCCCATATTATCTCATCGCATTAATACTATATTGCGTTCGAAGCCACATTATGTGGCTTTAGTTTTAGACTTAGAATGGAGATTTTTCACTTGGGAACAGCTATTCCAACTGGTGATGAGTAGTGTATTCGCTATAACGCTGTGCGTAAAAAATCTGTTCCATCTGAAAGAAACCATCACGGCTGACCTTTATTAAAAACTAATGCTTTTGAGCCGAGCATTACAGGAAAAATGGCCACTATACGAGCAGAGAAACAGTAAGGTTATTATTATTATTGCTGCATGGCAAGGCGTTGTAAAACTTGTCAATACATACTGTGTCTGGGCAACGATTAACTCCTTATGAAGATGCCAAAGATGGGTCGATTCGTAGATAGCTTCAAAAGATGTCGTTTCTGCGATGAGGTACCCGTATGCTGACAGAAACATGAGAGAAAGTAGCACGCTTCCAAAAATTTATTGAACAGTCTGTTCACAATTGAAAAATCTCCTTTCCCCGTATCTTGGCTTCAGTTCGTACGGCACCCAATTTCCTTGCTTTTAGACCATTTTCAGTGCATTTAAGCGCCTAGAAATGGTTGAACGATTAACTCACAATTATTCTGCAAGTTCAGTAGTCACACGTTTTTATCATGATCCTTAATTTTACAAAACCTATGCTGCTTGCAATTCGGTGAAACGACACTTAATAAATGTTAAAGCCACATGATGAGGCTTCGCCTTGCATATAGTAACGGTATGTTTCGATGCGATATGTAGGGATATTGTACGGAATATTGTACCTAGCGCTCATAGTGCCCGGTAATTGCAGTACAATCGTATCACCTTTAAATACAGCAGGAATTTGCGTTACCAGGCACAATGTATCACCTGGCACACAAGTGAGTTTCTTTCTCCAATCTCCCCACTCCTCGCTGCCTCGTTACTCGAGCTTCGCAAGGGCGACTGACTACAGGACGCGCAATGTCCTCAAGACTGAATAAAGTATTTATTATTTGTTGAGTTAACCATGTGATGAATTTATTTAAAGCAATGTTCTGTCTAAAAAAATCGTGGGAATTTAGTTGGAACTTCTCAGTAGGATGCCATAACCACCTTACAGGGCATCAACCTACAGAGATAGTACAAGTAACGCCATCTCTTAGAAATCCCTCAAAATTAATGTACGCTGCCAATAATTTATTGAACAGGCAAATCACTAAAATAAAAAAGTTAAAAAAAATTTAATTATAAAACCCCTTTTGTAAGTGCGATGTAGTGTTTACTGTAGTGCCTAGTACACTACTTTAAAAACTGTGATGCAACTTTAATGATCTTTGTAACCGTATTTGCATATTCATTTACAAATTAAGAAAAGCGTTTTATTGGTATATTCAATTTTTTTCCCCTCATGTAAGATGCAATAAACTTTTCTGTTATCCCCTACCGCCCAAGTATAATAAAATTCGTATTTATTATTCCCAGACTTTCCAGTCTTTTCCTTATTGCCCTGTTTTTTCCATTTTTCCAAGTAAATGCGAAATGAAGTAATAGAAGTCAATGAGAAAATATAACTTTTTTAGTTTTATTCTTGAATAAAAAGTCTAGCTTTTTGCTATGAAAATTTAACTCTTTTTGCAAAAGTTTTATCTGTTTTGTTAAAAACTAATCAGTTTCGGTTAAAAATAAAATTTCTTTTTAAACTTACATTTTCGTGCTGAATATTATGTACGTTCCGATAGCACCTCTATAACGGAATTTAAATATTTTCTTTATGCCATAATTTTGGCCTATTTTTGGCTTTTGACAATTGCAAAAATAAATGTTCAAAAAACCACCCCTGTATTCTAAAAGTGATCCTTAAAACAGTCTTGAGCACTCTAAAAATAACAAATTGAGATATCCGAAAACAACCCATAACAGTGCTATCCGTAAGTAAAAATACAGATATTAAACGAAACTAAAAAAATATATTAATCAAAAGTCAGTGGTTTTTCGTGGTTCACAAGACACTGCCGAAAAATCTCCAAATGAAAAGGAATCATACTACCCCACAGTAATAATCAAAAAATCAAATAAAAAAATGCCCTTGATGCATTTAACCAAACTCTGCTCAGCTACCTTCAACTAAAAATTTATAAAGATTTTAATTAAAAATGATCAGTCAGGGTTGATTTTTGGAAATATTTTGCGAGTGCTTTTGAGATCCAAAAAATAGCTCAATATTCGGATATGCTTACAAGTATCTTTTGCAAAGAAAAAGCTATGGAATAAAAATTAACTTCATTAGATACTCAAGTTTATCCTTGTAAAAGGCAAATCATTTTCAGAAACTTTGCTAAACAATTGCAGTTTTCTACAGAAAATTAGAAAAATATACAAACAAAATCATTTGAAAATCGAAATCAGAACTCTGTTGAAAGAAAACGTATGGAAACCTGGAATGTGGAAAATTTATTTTGAGCCATTTGAAAATTATTTTTGGTTTTCCTAACTTTGTTTAAATCATCAGAAGACGGTGGTTCTGAATTGGGTCAAGCTATGTGACGCTTATAATTTCACAATGTGACCTTATTATTATTTCAATAGAGTTAAGAATGTTACACCTTATCTTTATTTGATTTAACTTATCTATTTTTCACGATCTTCATTTTCATAATTTTTGTGAATTATGATATACAGTTCTAAGTTTTATTAATTTGTATCAAACATTTAGTTTCAGTGCCCGATCGAATTCGAAAATATCTCAACTACTCGAATTATTACAATAAGTATTACGATTTTATCTGTCATTATTGTATGGGAAATTTCAGTACGCTTTTTGCTTACAATGCGAACTGGAATGCGAAAATATACTATTTTTCCCTATTTTTAAGAAAAGCAAGTTTAAAAGTGAAAACCTCAACTTTTTGCTGTTTCTGCTACCTGGTATTAAACAAACCAGAGATGCTAAAGATTTTTATAAGAGCTGAAATTAAAACCTGATACGTGTACTGCCCTATGCTTATACCCTATGCTTATCCTTATGCTTGTAGCATTATTTTACTTTTACATCATTTAAAACTGTAGTAAGTCTTAATTTTTAATTTGCTTTGGTTAAATTATTCTTAATTCAGCTCTATTTCGAAATCTTACATACAGAAATACATCTATAACACTGATTTTTCGATCCATTTAATTTTGTCTCTTCAGAAAATTAGTCCCGAATCTATATGCTGTCGCCAATCCTGATACGAGTATCAAACCTGAAGTTGTAAGTCCACAAAGGCAGAAGAAGATTTTCGGACTAATCTCTTTTAATGATTTATTGATTTTAATAGTTTTTTATTTAAAAAGATATTAATTCCCTAAAACCTTACTATATATGATTTCCTTCAATTCACTGAAATTGCACTTTATTTTATTTTACGTGAATTAGAAACTATAATGCCAAACCAGTCAGCATTATTTCAGGACTGCAAAGAATGGATTCTTAGTTCCCATGTGTAATTAAATTAGCTTTTTTTTACAGTGCCGGAATTTCTTTTACTAGAATAAAAGTGTTAACATCAGCATTATATTAGAGCTTTAAAGAATTGATCATTAAGGTCTGATCTTAGAATGGGTTAAAGAAGAATCAGTTTCCTTATGCTCTAAATAAGTGGTGAAACTAGTTTTCAATACAAATTTCTAGTAAATTAATTCACTTATTTCTTCATTTAGATCCTCCTGGATATTCCCTAAAATATTGAACTGATAATTTGCCTCACACCTATATCCCGACCTGTTCACAATTCCGAGCAAGTTAAAGGGAATGAAGAGTCCGTCCTGACATTGGCAGACCTACCCACTCTCTCAAATTATTCACAGATAGAGTTTCAGATGGATTACACTACACCCGCGGTCCCTAGGTGAAGCATGTATCTAAGAAAAAAGGAGCTGGAACCAGTATTCCACGGAAGTAAAGATTGCACTCTCGGACGTGACCAAGTAAATTGAAGAGTTTTAGACCCTGGAGATAGCAGCAAATATTTTCACGGAGGCCATGAAATCTACTTATGAAAGTAAAGGTTGACTACTATTGAAAGTAAAGGGCTGCAGAAACATATTAGTAATACGAAAAACTTGAAGAGCTTGGCAGAGAAAGAAAAGAGAGTCTTAGATGTGCTAGTACTGGTAAAACTGATGAACTTCGGAATTCATTAACGATGATGAGAGATGAATGCATTACGTAAAACTAAGCAAGAAGACCAGAACAACTTTTCCACAGACATAGAGAAAAGGATAAGGGCAGCTGGACTGTATAAGCTGCACTCTCAAAATTCGGATGTTATTCTCGGCAACTTAAGATTGTCCGAAGGAGGATACTCAGTGAAAAAAAGAAGCCGACACATCTGAGACAACCATAACTACCTGTAGCTAAACTAGGCCTGAAACGGTGGCTAGCCTATGAGATTGTTACCTCCTCCATATTTAGGTGGGTCCTGAAGGATTTCAGTCGATACAAGTCTCTTGATCCATATGGAATATCTCTGGTCTTCTTATAAAAGGCTGGAAAGACCATCAACGTCACATCTTTCGTAGTAAAACTATGGAAGGTCATGTGGATAGATATAACTGCGACAAGGTCGTTTCGAATAGGCCACTTTAAAAAGAGCAACACGCCTATTGGGCTACTGGCAAAACTAAATTGGCACTAAGCGGAACAGTTAACATAATTCATTGTACGGGACCCATTGACCAGGTCAGGGTACTCTGCACGTGCTTACCAACAACCTACTTTCTGGTCAGGTACCCGCGAGCTTTGACAGACACAACTTTACCTCAAGGTTCCTTTCTTGAAAAACGGGGAATCCAGAAATCCTTCGTCAAACTGTATGGCTCTACGCTAGGGCAGGCTCCTGTTAGGTCTAAAAATTGTAACATTTCAGATTTTGCAACACACAAGAGTTGATCGTGGATATGAAATAAATGGATCGCTGGCACCCCAGAGATGGCGCGATGGTCCACAGCTGGATTCGTCTACATATTTATAATTAAATTAGAGTTTGATTCGTTTCGATTTCTATTTTTTTTATATATACTGCCCTTTAAAGTCAACATCATCACAGGACAATGATGGACGTCGAGGAGTGGAGGACTTGAGACAATTTATGTTCGTTCACTTCTTTCCGATGAGTGGAAACATAGTTTGATTATTTGCGTCATCACCCGCCATTTTTCATTACTGCCAACCTAAAATCCATAACCTTTCCATTATAATAATTGTCAAGATGCGGGGAGCCCGAATTGCTCAAGAAAAGCTTCGAGGTTCTACAGACTCCTCTACCTGGTGTAAAACTCAACAAGGGTCCTGGATATGAGAAGATTCCGTCGTCGTTAAATGTAGCAAGATTCTTGTTAACAGTTGCCAATAAGCGTATTATATTATGTTTTAGTAGGAATATTTTACAGAAAGTAAGGATTAAAGGCAGGGATGACATTCGCATATTTGAATTTAAACCCTATGGCGATAGTAGCGCTCTCAATATATCTCCACCAATCATAGTCGAGCCTTCCTCATTCTGCCTATTAGAGGTGATCAGGGTTGCAAACAATCAAAATCACGCACCAAGTTGCAGGAGAACACCAATCTGTCGAGCAGAATCTTAGAGACTCGCTCTCTTTTCATTGCGGACTCTGAAGAGTTAAGTATCAGTTTGAAGTCGCGCGTCACGTGCCTTGTGCTAACATAAGCGAAATATCAACCCAAGATATTAATTTTTTAATTTAAAAAAATTAATTTTTAAAGAAGAAGAGTAATTCTTCACCAAAAAATATGAACTTATCACTAAAAATATAATTTTTCAAGGAAAAAATGTCGACAAAATTGTTTAAGTTTCATCTTTAGAAACTAATTTTAAACTAAATCTGTAAGTATTCGATCAAAAATGGACTAGTTAAATTTTAATCATAAAAAATGGAATTTTCAACGAAAGAAATTAATTTTGAAGTAGAAAAAATTAATTTTTAACCAAAAATAAAACCGTTAAATTTTCATTTGAAGAAAATTATTTAAAAAAAAGAGTCGAATGCAAAACAAAATATTGAAATTTTTAACCAAAGAAATAAATTTACGAACTAAAAGAATAATAGTCTTCCAAAAAAGTCGTCATTGCAAAAAAATACATAAATTTTTAGCTTATACTTGAATTTTCATCTAAAATGATAATGTTTCAACGAAAAATTGAATAACTGCATTTTCAGTTTAAAAATAATTATCAAACCCAAAATATGAACGTTGCAACAAAACATTTAAATTTCCAAGCACGAAATTAAATTAGCAAACAAATAATTTAATTTTCAAACCAATAATTTTCTACCGAATACAGAAATTCAAAATTTTTACAATTCATTTTAAAACATGAACAAATTTTTTTAAAGAAAATAGATCAACTTTCAACGAAAACTGGTTAGTTTATGAGTTTAAAAAATAAATTTTCAAACAAAAACTTGTCAGCAAAATTTCAAAATAAGTACATAAATTTTCAAACATTTTATACCAAAAGAAAATAAGTTTTCCAAAAAATGTATATTCATCCAAAGAAATGAATTATTAATTTAAATAGATAAATTTTCAAATAAAAAGAATAATTTTTTAACAACAAATATTAATTTTTGAGTGAGAAAAGTAAATTTCAAGCAAAAAAAAGTAACAAATTTTGTAAAAAATTTTATATAAAAAAATTTCAAGCAAAAATGATACGGTTAAGTTTTCAGCATAAGAAAATGATTTTTTAACAACAACGAAGTCGGATTTTCAACAAATGAGGTCTGTAATAAAAAATAATTATTTTCAACTGAAAAAGTTAATAAAAAAAATTTCAATAAAATCTTTAAATTTTCCAACTTTAAAAAGAATATTAAAACTAAAAAAATAAGAATTATACTAAATGGAAAATAGTTACATTTTTAAATCAAAAATTGAATTTTTCTAAAAGAGTTTAATTTTCAATGGAAGAAATGAATTTTCAACTGAAAAATATTTTTAAAAAAAGACAATCGAATTCACAACATAACACTTACATTTTTAAACATATAGTTGGGTTTTCAATTGAAAGTGTTAAAATTTCAACCAAAAATGGAATCGAATGAAATCTGAGGGAAAATATAAAAAATATCACAAAATCTTTTAATTATTTTGTACAAAATTTTAAGAAGGGTGTTAAAAAATTTTAAGCAAAATTTTTCAATTTTGCCACATTATATAATTTTAGAAAAAAAATTATTATTTTTAAGTCTGATTGTGCAATTTTGTTGCGCAAATTTTTATTATGTTATTTGTTATGTTATTATTATTATGTTATCGTAGAATTAAAATTATTTAAAACTATCGAAGTCGATTAGGTTAAATTGCGCAATATATAATTAATTTGGATGCTGTCAATTATTTTTAATAAAATTATTAAAATAACTGAAAATTGATTAGAATTGATTTAATGTACCTCGTTGCAAAAAAAAATTAATTTGCATAAATTTATTAAGTCTTAATCATAATATTAAAATTATTTGAAACAATAGAAGTCGAGTGGGTTCAATTGCGCCAAATATCATTAATTTAGGATATTAAATTCTTTCATTAAATTGTTATTGAAAAGTAATAGAATTTGATTCTAATTATTTATAAAAAAATTATTGAATTTCATTCATTTTTATTAATTATCAAAATATAATTAAAGTTTATTTAAAATTATTCATATAAAGATGATTGAGATATGAATAATTATTGAGCCATCTAATATTTATTGAAAATATTTAAAAACAATAAAACTTTAATCATTTTCAATCAATTTTAATGATCCATTTTCAGCAGAGTTGACCCACAAATTTCATCTCCCCCTCTCTCCTCACATTTACCTAACTCTCCTCGTTGTACCTCTTTAAATTCCACAAACCAAAAACCTGCAAACCCTACTTGAGCAAACTGTACACAAAAAAATACTACTTGTACAAATTCTAAACCCATTAAAAACTGTCTCCCCTCTCTTATTCCCTCTCCCGTATTCCCCCTCCCTCTAATCTCACCTAATTTTTCTTTACATATACCTTTGTGATCCCCAGAAACCATAAATCCTAAAATCCTACATTTAAAAACTCTAGGCATAAATATCATATATGTTTAAGTCCTAGATGTACCTATCCTCTCTTCCTCTTACCCTGTACGCACCCTATCTCTCTTGCTCTATACTTCTTAGATCCCCAGTAACCATGAACCTACAAGCCTTAGAACTACAGGCACTAGATTTAATTATTTTATACATGTTCAAATTCTAGATCCAGAATCCTTTCTTTCTCTCCCCCCCCCTTTCTCGCCTTTCTCAATCTCTCTCCTCCCCAACTCCATTCACAAACTAGACCCAAATATCATTGCTGCACAAATTGTAGACTCTCCAAAATCTTTTTCCCTTCCCTCTTTCCTTCTGTTCTCCCTCACTTTCCAACTCTCCATCATTATACCCATCTAACTTCCACAAACCGTAGAACTACAAATTCTAGATCGTCTTTTCTCTCTTTTTTCCTTCGCCCTCACCCCCATTATTTGTCTCTCTTCCTCTCTGCCTCTCTAACCACCCTTTCAAAATTGTAGAACTACAAACTCTGAGGAGTTCCGTTTTGAAGCAGGTAACGTATCGCGTGTCGATAAATTTACCAATGAGGCTTACCGACATAATAACTAATATGTGGTAGATGCCTCTGCAATGTGCCACCAGTAGCGAAGCGCAAGGGTAGCATTGGTAGCACCGGAGTGGGGACTCACCTGGCCACAAGCGGGGTGAGTGGTTAAATAGCCGCTCCCAACGAGAAAGCGCGTCTCCACTGCGATGCGTCGGCAGGTGGAACATACTTTTGGAGACGAAGTAACCTTCCTATAATATTCTTGGAGATTGTATGCTCCCAAGATTTAATCAGAACGGGAAAAAATAGAAAGGACGTTTAGTCCAAGAAAATCGTGCTTGAAATAAGAGAATATTTTTATCATATTTATATTCATATTGGCTTTGTGAATAGCACGAAGAACCAATCTGTTATCTGGTCTCGATGACCTTGCTTTCGTGCACACCCAATTTTTCTTCGCACGCTTCTCGTTCATAGAGAAAATCCGCGTGACGTCAGGAGGCATTCAATGTTCGTCGAACTACTCGACAAATTCTAGGAAAACAGTCGGGAATTCGTAGAAGGGAAACTCCGGTCTCTAAGTAAATTGAGAACTGGCATTTAAATCGCTAGTTGCTGCGAGTCAACAAATATTTTGTATTGAGATTATTCTAGATCCGTTTTCAATCTCAAATAAAATAAAATAATTCTTTTCTTGTATGTTACTAAAAACAATAAATTCTATTATGGGTAAAAATGATTAGAAGTCTGTTTTCTGAAGGAGAATAAATCTTCTCTATCTTTTTGTGAGTCGTTCTGGACAAATAATTAAAAGTAGAGTAAGGAGAAAAATCTAAATTCTAAAAGTAAAATCTATCTCGTAGCGAGATTTGCATGTTTTTCTTTAAAGTAGCTTCAAGTAGGGAAAAGGTTATACTGCAAAGCGGAATCAGCAATTGGATTCACGAGTCACAATGATGAAGAATTAGTGATTCCTAATATCTCCTTAGAGATTGGATTTAAAATCCAGGATGAACATACTAAGTGCTTCTCGCAATTCAATAACAATTCCCACTTGAACTTTAGAGAAAATGGATACGGTTTCGTAACCAGATGGAAATGCTACAACTCTAAATACGGATAAATACACAGTCTCTCTTCTTCTCTCACAGTTCCTCTCTATATTTCCTTCTCCTCCCCTCTATTTTCTTCACTAAATGTTAAACTAGCGACCATTGTCAAAAAATCATATATCCTCATATCTTTGACCTGTTATACGGTTCGTAAGAAAGAGAAGGGAAAAAGGGCATGGAAGGAGGGAAGGTGAAAAGGGAGGGAAAGAGAGGATATGTTGATCCAGAATTCGAACATGAAAGGTACTTGTGTCTAGAGTCTGTAGCTCTAAGGTTCGTAGGTTTATGGTTTGCAGGGATGAAAGAAGTCTATAGGAAGAAAAATGGTTGGGTAAGGGAGTGGGCAGAAGGGAGGTCGGGAGAATATATGTAGATCCAGAATTCGAATATGAATGGTACTTGTATCTAGAGTTTTTAGTTCTAAGGTTCGGAGGTTTATGGTTTGTGGGGATCAAAGAGGAAGAGAAAATGGGTGGGTAAGGGAGTATGCAGAAGGGAGGTCGGGAGAATATATGTAGATCCGGAATTCGACTATGAATGGTACTTGTATCTAGAGTTTGTAGTTCTAAGGTTTGTATGTTTATGGTTTGTAGGGATCAAAGATGTCTAGAGGAGCAAAAAATGGGTGGGGAAGGAAGTGGGCAGAAGCGAGGTGAGGAGTTTATATCTAGTTCTAGAATTTAAACATGTATTGTACTTGTGTCCAGAGTCTGTAGTTCTAAGGTTTGTAGGTTTATAGTTTATGGGGATAAAAGAAGTACAGAGCAAGGAGAGTCAGGTAAATGTGAGGAGAGTGGTAGAGGGAGAATTTGTGAGTCAGGGGTGTTGCAGAATTGTTATTTTTGGGTTTACGGGTATCTGGTAATGTGGTTTATTGACTTTTTAATTTGGAGAATGAGAATTATGTTGATTTGAGTGGTATCAGGTTTTTGCACTGGGTCAATTTTTTTGTGTTTGTGGTCCTGGTGTCTTTGTCTAATGTCACTATACTGCACAATTTAAAAACTTTTTTAAAGGTGACTCTAAAAGTTTCTTAAAACACAAGACGCTCCTACCCTCTGAAAATAAAAATTCAGGGATTGTCTCGGCTGCTCCCTCTCATGAGAGACAGTAAGTCCTGACTGTAAAAATTCTCAACTTCCGCCTACTTCACAAACAAGTCAAAATGCAGTCTTAAGCAATGATCCGCCTGCGATAATAAGGGTGGCGAATCATGTCCTTGAGAATAATAAATCTATTTTTCTTTTAAACAATTACTACATGATTTCAGGTTGCACCTTACTTGCTACAGGATTTATTGAATTGGAATCATATAACAGTAGATGCGACAATTTATGAGTATTGATGGGTCAATAATTCGAATATAGTTTTCTATCTGAATGAGTTTTGAAGATATTAAGTCCCACTTATTACAAAATTAATACCCAAGTGTATCTAGCAGGTGGAGAACTAATCGGTTCAGCTAAAAAGCTAGCTCAAGAATGGTTACGTCCTAAGGAGTGAAAGCAAACTCCAATTTCTTTAAAAGCCCTTTTGTGTTCAATTTGACTTCACACATTGGTCCCAAATTGTTAAATAAGGAAAATCTACGGGAATTAACAACTTTCAGCTCAGTGGTTTTTGATTTCTTTAGATCAAGTAAAATAAATGCTATTTTGGTAGCAAACAGAATTTGTATCCTGTCTGCTCCCATAATTGAATCAAGGTATTCTATAGTATTTTTTGACGGATATTATCAGGAACTATTCAACAGGCTAAAATAGATCGTTCAATCTCAGAGTTTTATTCCAGGCCTCCAGAACTACTTGATAATTTATCTCGTTTCTGGGAGATGGAAGAACCTTGCTCCTCATCCTCTTCGGTTGAGGATCAAATTCACTGCAAAGAGTTTTTCGTCGCTAATTGTACTTCATTGCCCTCCGGTCAGTATATGATAAGATTACCTCTTTGAAATGGCCCCCTCACAAAAATCGGTAATTCCTTGGGTAGAGCTAACCTTATTTTGAATAAGAATCCAGCTCGTTTAAAAAACAAACCCGAACTTCTGAAACGGATTCTTCTCAAACTGTATCCCTGCCTCTTCACCCTATCAGTCGCATTTGTATATAGTTTGGAAATTGTTAACAGACTTATTTTTAGTTATTTTACTTTGGCGCATGCCGCAATTTGTCTTTATAACCGACGTTGAGAAAGTGTCCCGACAGATCAATGGATTAAAAACGTTTAAGAACGAACTTTTGATTTTTCAAATAACTTTAATTTTCAGTCCTGTTTCAGGGCTTGCCTACGAACAACTTTGGACTGAACCGTTCCGAGCCTAAACCGTTCCCAATGGGACATCAGTACTAGGAAGGGCGAGAACGGGGGGTCTGAAACCGAGGTTTTGTGGTAGTAGTTGAGTATTATGGATGTAGCAGAAAATACAAATTACATACAATTCATTTTTAAGTTTGCTCAATTACATTGGATAAATCACAAAACTTTGAAATTGAATTCAAATACAATTTAACCGCCAATTATAACCGACGACTTGTGCGTCTTACATATGCCGCTAACTGCACACGATATTCTTCTAGCCTACGCTGATCTTCTTCTTCTTTTCTCAGTTTTTCGTCCTCGACGTGTTCCTCATACACTCTATAAGCACGGAGATATATCCAGCGATTCTGTAAAAAAATTATTATTTTAGTGCTCAGTACAGGTATTAAAATAAAGCTCGGAAAAAATCTCGATTCGAACTACAAGTAAACTGAGACCATGAGTGGAATCCCAATAGTGATGCAAAATTACTAGTTTATTTCAACAAGTTAATGTATAACTCAAGAAAGAAATAAAGTTTATCTAAATTGTTGAAACTTCAAGCCAAAGACGAAATTTCTCGACATACGAGGTGTGATCAAAAAGTAAGGTGACTTTTCATTTTTACAAGAAAATATTCATTTATTCATCCAAAATGATGTT
>JAAAKG020129982.1:3045-14735 GCA_010014905.2 Druon quercuslanigerum | reverse complement strand
CGCCATAAGAAACTGAACAAAATTTAGGTCCGCCCAATAAAAAAAAGTGAAACATCTTGAAAATTTTAAAAAAGAAGACACTAATTTGTTTTCTTTAAAAAAGTAAAAAGTAGAATTAGCGATATGAATCAATTTAAAAACGTGCAATTTTGTGAAACTTTGGTGATTATTTGATATTTTATAGAAATAGTTAAAATTTTTCTCGAAATAAGATTTATAACCTACATCCAAGTACAGGCTAGAAAGTCTAAATTTATTTACAGGTTAAGCAATTATTTAAATAGTTTAAATGGAGATAACGTTGAAAAAATAAATTGTTTTGATAGAATTTTTTTTCGAAAGGCAGGCTTCTCAGTCTCAAATATTTGCATTTCATTAGCCAGTTTTTAAAAACAAATCTAATTGAGATTGATAAAGCTGTATCTCGACCGAAATGCTCGATCTTTATGCGTTCTGAGAATTTAAAGAACAGTTTGAATAAGGATTTAAAAAATTTTATATTCTATCTTTACATTATTTAAATTTCGAGGGACAATGTATCGCTTAAAATTTAAAAGGGCGCTTAATGATGATTTTTCAACAAAAAATATCAATTTGCAACAAAACAGTAGAATTTTCAACCGAAGTGATCAATTTTCTTAACGAAAAAAATTACATTTCTATTAAAAAACAAATGTTTAACAACAGCAAAATAACGCATTTTCAAGAAAATATTTTTTTCACAATAAAAAATAATTTTTTAAACAAAAATAGAAGAATTAAATTTTTAATTAAAAAAATGAATTCTTTAAATAATGAATAGTTAAATTTTTTACAATATAGAATATTTTTTAACGAAAAAGATTACATTTATACCAGAAAAAGTATATTTTACACAAAGAATGCAAATTTTAAAGGGAATTTGGAACTAAAAAGATAAATCTGCAACTAAAACGAACCTAATTTTTAACCAAATATAATGATTTTTCACCTAAAACATATCAATTTTTAGTTAAAAATAGATTCATTAAATTTTGAGTAAAAATTTAATTTTCAGTCAATTGAATATAAATTTTCTACTAAGAAGATTATATTTATAAAAAAAAAACTTTCTGAAAAAAATGGAAACGTGACGTTTTCAGTTACAAAAATTTATTATAAATAAGGAAAAACTAATTTTCAACAAAAAAGATCAATTTTCAACAAATAAGATGAATTTGTTACCAAAATAGACAAAGTTTTAACCAAGTTTATGATTTTTCACCGAAATATGTGCATTTTTAAAGGAATTTTCAACCCAAAAGAGAAATGTTCTACATAAAAAAACCTAATAAGGGTCAAGAAATGCTCTAAAAGATAAGGTTAAAGTTAATTTTATTATTATGGTTAAAAATCTCCACTATTTATTAGAAAATAATCTGATTTCCATGAGAATTCATCTTTTTTTAATTGAACTCAACTATTTTTGTATCAAAATAAAATCCTTTATCGTTGATGATTTATCATTTTAGTCGGCAAACCTTTTTTTTTTTGTTCAAAATTTAATTATTTGGTTGAAAGTTATGTTTTCTGGTTAAATAAAAACTGTTTTAACTGCAAATTTACCTCGTACATGTTTGGTTTAAAATGTATCGTCTTAAGTTGAAAATTCAAATCTTTGTTTTAAAATTTCTGTATTTTGTGAAAAATTCGTCTATTTAACTTTTTATAAAATTTAAATCTTCATTAGATTCTAAAAAAAACTTGAATCAGAATTACATAATTACAAAAAAATTCTACTGTGCTTAATAAATATTCAAAATTATTCAAAGAATTCTAAGTTAATTTTAAACTTGTAAAAAATTTCATTTTTTTAAAATTTAGATTGTTGAAAGTTGCCAAATTTTGTTGTCTTTAAAAAATTTTAAGACTATATCCAAAAAAATTTTAAAGACATTGACATTTAGAATAAAAGTTTTGGAGAAGAATGTAGGTTTTTTACAATTTTGTAAACAAAAGTTTTATTTGCATTTGGAAAAGTTATTTTCTGGAAGCCTTTAGAACAATTTTTTTTTATTTTGCACAATTTTAAAAAAATGTAGTTTAAAAAATTGTCAAGCTTGAAAAAATGAATTTAAATTATGCGTTATAAACAAATTTAATTATTGAGATTTACAGAAATTTATCATTGAGTTAAAAATTCAATTTAAAAATTCTATTTTTTGTGGAAAAATTACCTTTTTTAAAAGAAATGTATAATTTAAAAAAAAAATTTTTGCAGGAAATTTAACTATTCTTAAACTTTCTTTTTTTTATAGAAAATTCATATTTTGGTTAAAAATTCATCACTATGATAAAAATTAATTTCTTTGGCTAAAAATCAATTAAATTGGCCGAAACATGTTTTTTTTCGTTTTTTGTTAATTACACTTTTCTAACTAACTACAAAATGAACTATTCCAGTTTTGTATAAATTTATCTTTTTTTAGTAGAAAGTTTATATATTTTAGTAAAACTGTATCTTTTTTGTTGAAAATTAATCTGTTTTAATTCATTAATAAAATTTTTTTTTGTTGGAATATCAAATACTTATTTTATGTTGAAAATTCATCTTTCTTGGTTTAAAGTTATACTAGTTCGTTAAAAAGTAATTTTTTGATTAAAGATTCATCAAGCTCGTTGAAAATTCATTTCTATGGCTAAAAATTTAACTATTCTATAAAAATTATTGCCTTTTTGGGTAAAAATTAATTTTTATTTTTTTGAAAATTCAATTTTTTGATCTGAATATTTCACTATACCTATATTGGTTAAAAATTTATTTTTTGTTGTTGAAAATGATGATTTCTAGCGAAAAGTAAATTGTTATATCTAAAAATTTAATTCTTACATGTTTGGATCAAACTTTTTTTTCTTAACTGGAAAATTTAAATATTTGGTTTGAAATTCCTTTTTTTTTATTGCAACTTTAAATTTACTCTTTTTTTCTATTTTTGTTCAAAATTATTTTTTGGGTTCTAAAATTGTATGATTTTGTTGAAAATTCTTTTTTTTTGTGGTTGAAAACGTTAAATTTTATTTTAAAAAAAAAATTAATTTCACTTTAACTATTTCATTTTTGTGTGAAAAATTGATCTTTTTTGATATTAAGGTAATATTTTTCTTTAAAAAATGACCTGCTTTGTAAAAAATGTAACTACTATATTTTTTGTTAAGATTTCATTTCTTTGTTTGAAAAAAATGTTTTGTTAACATTTTTTTTCTAAAGAAAATCCATCTTTTGGGATGAAAATTCCACTATTTGTTCAAAAATTTAGTTCAATTCCATTTTTGCTTTAAAATTTACCTTTTTAGTTGATAATTTATATATTTTATTGAAACTCTATCTTTTTTAGTAGAAAACTCATCTTTGGGTTTAAAATTTAATTATTTTGTTGAGAATTCATTTTTTTTACAATTGTTTTAACTGAAAATTTATTTCTTCTATTTTGTGAAAAATTCGTTTTTTTTTGTACTCGCATTCTGTTTTTTAGGAAATTTAATAATATTTAATAATTATTTGGCCGAAAAATCGTTTTTTTGTTGTTTAAAATTAACTATTCTAACTCAAAATGAACTATTCTGGTATTTATCTTTTTCTTTGGTTAAAAATTTATATATTTTATTAAAACTGTATATTTTTTGGTAGAAAATCAATCTTTTGTTACGAAAAATCAACTAACTATTTCATAAAAGCTTCAAACTTTTGTTTGAAAACTCAACTAAAAAGAGTTTAAAATTTATTTAGAAACAAATTGTAATTTGAATATTTGTTCCATTTAAAATTGTGATTCGGTGATTCGAAATCTAAAAAATACAACAAATGTTAGAAAATGGCATCACATATGAACTCCCATCTAATTCGGTCCAAAACAGGCCATTTTAAAAGAATTTTTTTTTAGAAAAAACTGTTATTGCAAATTTTTTTAGTAATTGGTACATAATAAAAGAATATTTCAAGAATATTTTCAAAAATTTTCAGTAAAAAATAAGCATTTTTAGGCTTGTGAGAGCAAATTTTCGGAGAGGCCCCGAAAAAATGTTACTTTGCCGTGCAACGCCGAACTCAAGACTGGATCATCTGAAACCAAAAATAAAAAAAAATGTCATTAATTTATGAGTTTCCCTGGGTCGCAGCGCTGAGTTTTATTTATTATTATTTATTATTTATTTTGAAGAGAAAATACCAATTTTCGAGAAAAAATCGACATTATTTATTGTTAAACAAACAATAATAATTGTAAAAAAACATTAACTCAGGGTTGCAACCTTGCAAATTATGTATAGAAATAGTGTACTAAATGTCATAAGGATCGATCCAGTATAATTTAAGTTACAGTTAGCATCGGCTTTGAACACGTCTATCGCGAGAAAAACGCTTGAAAGTTTTGCAAAGTAAAAAAACCGAAAATAAACACCAATAGACTAGAAATTTTTTAATATACTCACACAGAATCCCACAGCAGGTTAATTTCACAATGCAAGTAAGCGGCAGGTACGCGCCGTGTCGGAGCGGTCGAAACGTCGCCCACTAATAATACCGCATCTTTCTCAATTTTGCTCCGATTAACTTAAAATTTGGACACTTAACTTATCATAGCTGTTAACCTTCAAATGTGGCTGTGCGTGTTTCTGTATCGGCAGTTAATTCGTTAAGGGATATATGTTGTGCCATGGCGTCGAAGGAAATAAAAAAGACAAAAAGGATCAATGTTTTAAAAAAGACGCTCTTCGTAGCCTTTCCTAACCTATAAATATATACACTTCTTTTAATGTATATAATTCTTTATCGACTTCAGAATAACCGATAATTATATCTAAACTTCAATAAGTCTTACCACTTTTACCAAACCGCAAAGACCCTCCGAAATTTTTCTACAAACCATAAGTGCTACTTAGAAGACGAAACCTTCATGAAACAGAACACTTATAAAACTGCGCGATATTACTTGCAAAAAGAGTCGCCATACTTGTAACTTGTAAAAAGTACAAATGACTTTATGAAACGCCCACTTGTAATACAAGTTACCATTCCCTCGACTTGTACTTGTAAATTATAACTTGTAGGTTATATGAAATAGGCCCCTGGTCTAAAGAAAATAGCCACAGTACCAGGGGTGTTAGTTGAAGTTTGCCGGTTTTTTCAATAAAGAAAACACTTAATCCTCAAGGGAATCTCAAAAAAAATTTTATTCAAAGTATTGACCATTGGATTCTACACATTTTGCCCATCTTTCGGGCAAATCATGGATACCATTCCAAAAAAACTTTTTCTCTTTCGAGGCAAAACATTCGACGAGCCAATTTTCGACTTCTTCAAAATTGGCGAAGCGCTGCTCTGCAAGTGAGTGTCCCATCGATGCAAAAACGTGATAGTCGGACGGGGCGAGGTCTGGAGAGTACGGCGGGTGCGATAATATTTCCCAATTCAGCTTCAACTGCTTTTTTCTTTTGATAAAATTAGAAAAGCAACGAATGCCGCAAATTCGATTTACTAGGAACGAAACTCGACATATTCACTGAGGTAAACAACTATGATGCTATTATTTTGGCAGAATGGAATTTTGTATTTTTGAAGGTTATTGTCCATAGAAAAATATGACATAGATGCCAAATCATACAAATGTATACATATCTCTTACGACATCTATGAGTAAAAGCGGCAAACTTCAACTAACACCCCTGGTATAATTGAAATTGTTGTTGCGGATGAGACTAACAGATACAAGGGTTATGAGGGGTTCTGAATGAAATACCGATCATTACCTTCTGATCTCCAAAATTAACTTAGGTCGGGGATGAAGAAAAAAGAGAGCCAAAAAAACAAAACAAACGCGAATTAAAATTGAGAACCTACGGAAACTGGATGTGCCAATAGATTTCCAAAATAAGATAATCCAAAGCATAGATAAGGCAACTTGATAGGCGCTTATACGAAATAAAGATATAGAGGGCGCATGGACTATGTTTCGGCATATCATTGTTAGATGTGCGATCGAAGTGTGTGGTACTGCGATTGTAGGAAGAATGTCTGGTGATGCATGGTAGAATGATGAAATTGAGGCTGCCCAAAAAACAAATAAAGAAGCGTGCAGGAGAACTTTGAAGATGACAGGTCTTAGCGATGAGAACAGAAATACACGTATAAATAATTATAGACGCAAAAATAGGATACTCAAGCGATTAATTAGAGAAAGCAAAGATAAAATTCGAGGAGAAGAAGAGAATAAAATACAAAACGAATTTGAAGTATGCAAGAAACTGCTTTATAAAGCAATGAAGGAACATAAAAGTACAAAAGTTGACAACATGAGAAATAGTAAAGAGGAAATGCAACATGAGGCAGGCGGGATTATAGACACTTTGAGCGACTATTTTCGGGGACTATAAGGAGATGAAGCGATAGGAAACCACAACTGCGATGTAGAACACGATGCATTAGAAAAATCAATTGAGAAATTCGGCGTCACTGAGGTTAGGGATATAATGAAGAACTTAAAAAACGGTAACGATAAATTTATGCATCGAAATGGGAGGAGTCCCAGATGATTGCAAAAAAAGATTATCGTACCAATATACGAAATACTGATTATCAGGCCAAAATATTGGAAAAATATATTAGAGGATGAATTTTATTCCAAAAATAATTATATAATTATCTATATTCAGCTTAAGCAAGGGCTCTTTTCGACGAAGAAGGTGTGGATCTCGAAACGGTAAGGGTACGTGGGTTAGCGTTCGCAGATGATAAGGTTGTGATGGCAGAGTCAATCGAAGAAAACATGATTATTCAAATCCTAATTTAAAATTCTCTTTAAATTCTCAAATTATAAAATTAAATTCTCAAGGATATTCTCACTTTTTGAATTAAAATTTATTTTACTAACTAAAAATTTAAGTGTTTTATTTATGGTAGAAAATTTATCTCTTTAATTGAAAATTCCTGTATTTAGTAGAAAATTAAATTTTCAGTTGAAAATTGACTTTAACTATTCCATTTTTGTGTGGAAACCCCTTTTTTTATATAAATTTTATCTTTTTCTTTAAAAAATGACCTGTTTTGCAGAAAGTTTTAATATATTTTTTGTTAAGAATTCATTTTTTTGTTGAAGAAAAAATATTTAGTCAAAAATACGTTGTTTTTAAAAAGAAAATGCATCTTTTGTGTTGCAAATTCTACTATTTGTGCAAATATTCATTTTAATTCCATTTTTGCTTGAAATTATGTACTGAACTATTCTAGTGTTGGTTTGTAAACTTTTTGTTTAGTTAAAAATTTAATTCTGTTGAGAATTCACTTTTTTGGCTGAAAATTGTTTTTATTAAAAATTTAATTACAATTGTGGAAATTTTTTTAAACTTTTGTTTTTTTAACTATTTTAATTTTGGCTGAAAAATGATATTTTTAAAATTTAATCTTCTTGTTTGAAAATCATACTATTTCATTGAAAATTGGCTTTAATTTTATTGAAAATTAAGTTTTTCATTGAAAAATTAATTAATCAATTTTCATTGAAAAATTAATTAATCCATTTTCATTGAAAAATTGATCTGTTTCAGGCAAAAATTCATTTATTTAATTTAAAAACATCTTTTTTGGCAGAAGAATACTATTATTTTTTGAAACTTCATCCTTTTGGTTAAAAATTAATTTCTGTATTGGCAAGTTTTACTATTTTCTTGAAAAATCGTTTTTTTTTTGTTGAAAATTTATTTTACTAACTGAAAGATTTAAATATTTTATTAAAGGTAGAAATTTTATCTTTTTAGTCGAAAATTAAATTTTTTTACTTAAAGATTACTATTTATACTATTTGTTCAAACATTAATTTCAATTCCATTTTTGCTTAAAATTATATATTTTTAGTTGAAACGTAATTAATTTTGCTGAAACTTTTTTTTTTGTCGTTTAAAATTTACTTTTCTAACTGAAAATTGAGCTATTCTAGTATTGGATTGTAAATTTTTTTTTTAGTTTAAAATTTAATTCTGTTGAGAATTCACTTTTTTGTTTGAAAATTTTTTTTACTTAAAATTTAATTACAATTCTGGAAAATTGTTTAACTTTTGTTTTTTGAGCTATTTTAATTTTGACTGAAAAATGATATGTTTCAAATTTAATCTTCTTGATTAAAAATCATACTATTTCGTTAAAAATTGACTTTAATTAGATTGAAAATTAAGTTTTTCATTGAAAAATTAATTAATCAATTTTCATATAAACATTGACCTGTTTTAGGCGAAAATTCATTTATTTGATTAAAAAAACATCTTTTTTGGTAGAAGAATACTCTTATTTTTTGAAACTTCATCCTTTTGGTTAAAAATTAATTTCTGTGTTGGAAAATTTACCTATTTTCTTAAAAATCCGTTTCTTTTTTGGTCGAAAATTTATTTTACTAACTGAAAAATTTAAATATTTTATTAACAATAGAAATTTGATCTTTTTAGTCGAAAATTAATTTTTTTTTAGTTGAAGATTTATTATTTTAGTTAAAAATTAACTTTAACTATTTTATTTTTGTGTGGAAAACCCTTTTTTTAAATAAATTTTATCTTTGTCTTTAAAAAATGACCTATTTGCAGAAAATTTTAATATATTTTTTTTAAGAATTCATTTCTTTGTTTAAGAAAAAATATTTAGTCAAAAATACGTTGTTTTTTTAAAAGAAAATTAATCTTTTGGGTTGCAAGTTCCACTATTTGTTCAAATATTCATTTCGATTCCATATTTGCTTGAAATTAAATATTTTTAGTTGAAACGTAATTAATTTTGCTGAAAGTCTTTTTTTTTGTTCGTTTAAAATTTATTTTTCTAACTGAAAATTGAACTATTCTAGAATTGGATTGTAAATTTATTTTTTTTTAGTTGAAAATTTAATTCTGTTGAGAATTCACTTTTTTGGTTGAAAATTGTTTTTACTAAAAATTTTGTTACAATTCTGGAAATTTTTTTAACTTCTCTTTTTTTAACTATTCTGATTTTAGCTGAAAATGATGTTTTACAAATTTAATCTTCTTGGTTGAAAATCATACTATTTCGTTGAAAATTTGTTGAAAAAACTTTAATTTGATTGCAAAATTAATTAATCAATTTTCATTTAAAAATTGATCTGTTTTAGGTGAAAATTTATTTATTTGATTTAAAAAACTTCTTTTTTTATTAAAGAATACTCTCATTCTTTGAAACTTCATCATTTTGGTTAAAAATTAATTTCTGTTGAAAAATTGAACTATTTTCTTGAAAACTCGTTTCTTTTTTGGTTGAAAATTTATTTTAACTATTCCATTTTTGTGCCGAAAATTTACTTTTTTAAACAGAAATCTAATTTTTTTCGTTAAAAAATATTCTGTTTTGTAGAAAATGCAACTATTATATTTTTTCTTAAGACTTTATTTCTTTGTGTGGAAAAATTATTTAGTTAAAAAGTCGTTTTTTTTAAGAAAATACATCTTTTGGGTTGAAAATTCCAATATTTGTTCAAAAGTTCAGTTCAATTCAATTTTTGCTTTAAAAGTGATCTTTTTTAGTTAAAAATTGTCTTAACTAAACATTTAATTCTCCTATTTTTGGTTACAAAATCATTTTAAAAAAAAACTATTTTGTAAAAAATTAGTTTTTTATGATTGATTGAATGAATTGAATGAATTCAAGTATTTTATTTCTGGTATGTATTTGATATAAAATTAAATTTTTTTATCGGAATATTTATCATTTTAGTCAAAAATTCACTTTACAAATTCCACTTTTTTATCGAAAACTTACCTTTTTTGATAGAAATGTAATTTCGTAATTTGGTGGTTCCATCTATAGAAATAAAACTGCAGACATGATTTCAACTTTATGGTTTTCATCACGAAAAAGTAATTATTAATAGAAAAACAATGTTACAATTAGAAATAAGAATAAAATAAATATCTCTATAATTTTCAAAAATCCGCGTAATCCTAGTTACTAAATCGATGGGTCGTTTTTTAATTTCATGTTGGGTTTTCGAAGATGATGGTAGTTTGGTAGTACTCTCATCAGAAAATCAAGTTGTCCAACTTGAGGCTGAAAAAATGAAGTTTTCCTATAAATTTCTTCGAATATTAAAAAAAAAAGAACAAGTAAAACTCACTAGAGTGGTTCAAAAAAGGATTTTGTTCTCAAATGGCACCTCTAAAAAGTGTTTCTTTTATTTTCAGACACTTTGACATAATTAAAGAAAAATACTTTGGGCTCCTCGCACTCAAAGTGAAACTTTTCGATTTTAAACTTTGCAAATTCAATTCCAATTTTTTTATTCAAATGCTCAATAATAATAAAAACGTATAAAATGCTAGGTAATAACAATTAAAAATTGTAAACTTTTATAAATTGCAGAGTTGAAAGATTTAGTTTCAGTTAGAAAAATATAAATCCACGCTATTATTTTCAAGACTCTGAATTAAAAAATCAATCAATGCATTTATTAATTTTCAAAATTATACAATTTTAAATTCTAAGTCCAGCTTAGAATTGGTTAAAAATGGACCATTCCCTGTTTAAATCTTCAAATTTTATTATTAAAATCTCTCAAAAATTTGCAATAAAATACAATTAATTAATTAATTAATCTTTTCAATCTTCTTAGTCGAAAATTTAGATTTCAGATCAAAAAATTAAACTATTTAGCTGTAAATTTAGCAGACAATTCTGACGAATCTCTTAATAAAAATTAAACACTTTCATTTTTTTGTTAAAAATTGATCATTTCTAGTTAAAAAATTCAAAAGCTTGTTCAAAAGTGCATATAATTTTTTTTAGAATTCATCTTTATTGGTAGAAATTTGAATTATTTGGTTAAAAATTGATGTAATTTATTGAAAATATCTCTATCTTGTGGACAATTTCTATTATTTTATTATAACATTTTACTTTCATTTTTGGTTACAAAATAATTTTTTTTATTAAAAAAAACTTTTATGTGAATATTTTTTTTTGTAAAAAATTTATATTTTTAGTTAAAAATTCATCTACTTCGTGAAAAATAAATTTTTTTATCAGAATATTTATGATTATAGTTGATTTTTGTGAAATTCTTAACTTTTTTGATAGAAATGTAAACTTTTTCGTTAAAAAATGTTCTGTTTTGTAGGGAATTTAAATATTCTTTCTTTGGTTAAAAAATCGTTTTTTTCTCATATAAAATCAGAGAAAATTGATATTTTGGTTCAGAATTTTTGTAACGAAAAATTTAATTCCTCTATTTTTGGTAACAAAATCATTTTTTTAAATAAAAAAACTAACATTTAATTATTTTATTGTTTATATAAAATTTATATGTTTAGTTAAAATTCATGTATTTGGTTAAAAATTAAATTTTTTTAAATAGAAAAATTTATTATTTTAGTTTATTATTTATCTTTTTCGTTAAAAATTAATTTTTATGCTTGAATAACTGAAAATCTAAGTATTTTATTTTTGGCAGAAGATTTATTTGTTTTTGTCAAATTTCATGTATTTGGTGAAAAATTAAATTGTTTTTAATAAAAACATTTATTATTTTAGTTGAAAATTCAAATAAACCATTCCATCTTTTGTGGAAAATTTACCTTTTTTAATATAAATCTAATGTTTTTCGTTAAAAAATGTTCCGTTTTATAGAAAATTGAAATATTCTACTCTAATTAATTAAAAAAATGTATAATTTTTGGTAAAAAATTCATTT
>JAAAKG020129971.1:0-14735 GCA_010014905.2 Druon quercuslanigerum | reverse complement strand
AATACCTGGAGTTATATTAGATGACCTTCAAATTTCGTTTTAGCTCTTTTAGCATCATAATAGTTGTAGTTTCTGTCAAATTAAATAGATCATTGTGCTTTTTGATACCACAATATTCACATCGTTCCGCGAGTTAAATAACATTTCGTGAAATTCTTAGTGAAAGGAATTCTCTTTTATTCGAAATTGAAAAAGAATCACAGGGTAGACATCGTGCTAGGAAACGCACTAGACGTGAATATAACTGGTCGAAAAATGTTAGTAAAAAATGCAGAAATAACGTAAGTGCTATGCGTGAACAATTCTTTCTTGGATTTACTAATTGAAAACACATTGAAAAAATTTAATAACTTCTGTAGAATTATTCTTGTAGAATGCATTTGGTATTATCCGGACATGTATTGTATGGAAATTTTAAAGAATTATTTTTAGAATTTATGGAAAGAAAAGTGGACATAGCTGTGATTTGTAAATTTCAATTTAATTTATATAACTTGTTCATAATATTTTATTATTTAATATTTATTATTATACTATTATATGACGTGTTCATTCGAGCGTTATAAAAGTATTCAAACTCTTTGAATATATCATAATTCGATACTTTCCATATTATTCTGAACTTTCGCATCATTCACCTGCGTACCTACATTTGAGTCTGCCCTTATGCCTGTCGCCTACAAGAGTTCAGGTCGTGCGCTCCAAGTTTTACATTCGCAGTTTTTTACCTATTTAGTTTTTTGAAAAAATGTTTTCACAGAAAACTACCTTATAGTTTTCTGAACAATTTCTCCACAGAAAGTTTATATTTGCTCAAACTTCGCTCGATAAACGAAGCGATCGAAGATTGTAAGGATTTAAATTCGGAATGACCTAGAAAACAGTTTTTTACTTTTTTAGAAATAATGATATACACTTTTCGCTCATATCCTCGTTCTAAGCATACTTTGGAGAGTATTGTCTCTAAATTTCATAAAAAATTCAAAAAACTAAAAGATCTTCCAAGAAGTTGTCCACCTGAAGTTGGACTAAAATGGGCTAAAATAAAAGATGTAAAAAGTTTTTTTAATTTTCTAAGCGCCCCTGGAAAAGACTTCTTTGAAAATTATTTTTCGCAATTTACTCAAAATAATTCTGCCGAAGACAACACTGAAGACGGTGATGAAAATGATTAAATTATTTATAAAGAAATCGTGCAAGTTATTATATAAAAATTATGTAAGTTTTAATTTTTGTAATTTGTTATTAAAAAATAATACACGAATGTGAATTATAATGTCTTAATTATTATTTTAGTGGCCGGCTTGACCTTTCAATCGTCCGCTGTTATGCAGACGTTGATATTGCAGGACGAGCTAGCACGCGTACGGGACAGCGCTGAGATCTTAAATCAATTGTAACTTTAGAACTATAAAACATAATTGCCTGATATTTTTCAAAAAACTTCCTTGAATCCTAACAAATGTTTAGGTGACCGGCAATTTTAATTTTCTGAAAATTCGTTCGACTCCCGAAGCGTTTGAAAATTTCAATATCTAATTTATGCCATGAGAAAAATAACAATCGTTATAAATTTTTAGTGTCAATTAATTGAAATTATATAAAGATCTTTATTTTTATTTTATGATAGTGCATATTTTCTAAAACTTTTATTGCAAAATTCCTATTAATGTAGAACTTATGGCGAGTTAAACACAAAAAATTCGTATTTTGCGATTGCAGAAAAAAGTAACATTTTCTTGATTATTTCAAAAACTAATAAAGTTATCACATTTAATTATAAGACTAAAAATAGGCGCAGTAACATTTTCTATTCAAATATATTATTAAAAAATTAAAAATTAACATGAAAAAAATAAGACCCAGGGGCCAACTTAAACGACGGCGCACAGTGGGAGGAAATGCACTTTTTTCGTTCAAAAATGTTCAGAGCCTTTAATTTTGGTCCGATTTTTAATTTTTTTTTTTTAAATTAAAGTTTATTAAATTCTGAAGAGCCTGACGCTCTAAACTATTGTCTCTTCTACTTGTTTATTAAAAAAAATTTCACTTAAAGTATGAAAAAACTGAAATTTTTTACATAACAATTTTTTACGCTTTAATAACTGATTAGGTAACTTTTATATTGTCTTAAATAAATGTTTGGGACGCATAGAATACAAATAATTTGTTCATTAGTACATTTATTTGTTATGAACAAATTTTATGAACAAATTAGCAAATAGTCTTATTATATGTAAAAAAAATTTTCTGTTTACAAAAAGTGCCTAATGTTAATTTAGGAATGATATATAATTACAAAAATAATTTAAAAGTTTATGATAGCATTTGTTATAAACAATTCTAATGGCAAAATATTAAAATTTCATATTTTTTCAAATTATAATTTCCTTCAATTGCCACAACGACTTGAGGTATTTCTTAAAATGATAAATATTGTATAATGTTTTATAAAATATAACAATTTAAATTTTTATAAACAAATTAGATAAACAAATTCAAAATGTTGGCCTTTCGTATAGAATTTTTTTTGTTTTTGCACTAGAAATTTTTTAAACTATTGGATATTAGAAAAGTTAACAATAAAAATTGTTATGAATAATTCTAGTGGTAATATATTCAAATATAAGGTTTTATCAAATCTATTGCGATTGAAACTCCGACTTTTGCTAAGTGAAACTGCCAAAATTTAGAATTTTTTTATCTAAATGGTTTATAAAGATTTAAGTTGTTATATTTTACTTAATATTATAAAAGATACAATTTTCAGAAATATCAGCAGCCATTCTAGCGAATAAATAAAATTAAAATTTGATAAAACCTTAAATTTGAATATTTCATCATAAAAATTATTTATAACAATTTTTATTGTTAAATTTTTTAATATTTTTGTGACTAGCAGTCATTCATCCAATAGACTAAAACATTTCCAGTGCAAAAGAAAAAAAAATGTATGTGCGAAAGAAGGGCCAAAATTTTGAATTTGTTTATCTAATTTGTTTATGAAAATTTAAATTGTTATATTTTATCAAATATTATTAAATATTTATTATTATAAGAAACACCTGAAGTCGTTCTAACGATTAAAGGAAATTATAATTTGAAAAAATTTCAAATTTTAATATTTTATCACAAGAATTGTTTATAACACTAATGATTATAAACTTTTAAATTATTTTCGTAATTAAATATCATACCTAAATTAATACGAAGCACTTTTAGCAATACAATTGTCTTTTTACCGATAATAAGACTATTTGCTAATTTGTTCATAAAATTTGTTTATAACAAATAAATAGACTAATTAGCAAATTATTTGTATTCTATGAGTCCCTAAACAATTATTTAAGACAATATAAAGTTTACCTAATAAGTTATTAAAGCTTAAAAAATTTTCATGTAAAAAATTTCAGTTTTTCCATACTTTGAGTGAAAAAATAATTATCAAACAAGTAGAAGAGATAAAAGTTCAGAGCGTTAGGCTCTTCAGAATTTAATAAACTTTAATTTAAAGAAGAAAAATTAAAAATCGGACCAAAATTGAAGGCTCTGGACAATTTTGAACGAAAAAAGTGAATTTCCTCCCAGTGGGCGACGTCTCGAGTTTTGATCGCCAGCGGTTGAATTCAAATTGTAACAAAACAATTAAATTTTTAACAAAATAGTTTAATTTTTAATCAAGTATTTCAATTTTTGATTGAAAAAATATTGACTCTTAATGAAAAATATAATAGTTGATATTTCAACCACGAAAATATTTTAATTAAATATAAAAAACATTCGAATATAACCGAAATTCAAAAATTTCAGACAAAAAGATTATAAATTTCAATTTAAAAAAAGTTTAATTTAAACAAAAATACTAATCTCCTAATCTATCAAGAATTGGATTTTCAACAAAAGAGTCGAATTTTCAACCAGAAAAGATTTTTGAGGCAAGAGAGAAAAAAACTTAAAGCAAATTCTTGAATTTTAAAATGATAAAGGCGAATTATTTTTTTTAAAAAAGCTGAATATACAACCGAAAAATATTCATTTGCAACCAAAAAAGTTAATTTTCTACGAAAATTTTAGAATTTTCAACTAAAAAGGACTAAGAATATAAATTATTAACAAAACAGTTAATTTCCAACGAAATTATTTAATTTTATACTAAAAACAATCAACAGTGAAGAAAAAATGTAATAATTAAATTTGTAGTTGAAACAATTTATTTTCAAGAACAAAATTAATTTTTTATAAAATAATTTAATGTTAAACCAAAGAGTTGGATCTCCAACCAATAAAGTGATTTTTTAGCAAATTAGTTCAACTTTTATCTTACTGCTGAAATTTCCAATCAAAAAGACTAATTTCTACCAAAAAAATACATTTACGACAAAATATATTAATTTTTATCAAAAAAATATCAATTTTTAACAAAAAAATATCAATTTTTAACAAATAATGCAACAGTTAAATTTTCAGTTGAAACTTTAATATCAAACAAAATAAACGAATTTTCGAAAAAATATTTCAATGTTCAAACTATAAAATAAATTATTACTTCACTCAAACTGACTGATTCGATCAATAACAGTTACAATTCAGATCATTCGAAATAACTGATTCGGTCAGTGAATTTTACTAACTTGAATAATTCGATTTCATTGGCACAAAATAAATACTTTTTCTTTAAGGATTTATCTTTTTGGGTTGAAATTTTAACTACTTGGTTGAAAGGTAAACTATTTTGTTAAAAATAATTCTTGTTCTTGTTAAAGATTCATTATTTTAGTTAAAAATTCGTTTCTTTTATGGAAATTTTGTCTTTTAAAAGAGTAATAATCTTTTTTTCATGTATTAAAAATTAACTTTGTGAATTGAAATTTGAACTATTTAATTTTTGGTCAAAAAGTGGAAAACTCGCCCCTTTGTTCAAAAATTTAACTAGAGTTTTGAAAATTTCCTGCTTTTCTTTCATTTTTTTTTAAATTAATTTTTCGAATAAAACTGTAATTGTTCAACTTTTGGTTTAACATTGATCCTTTTTAGTTAAAAACTCATCTAACAGAAAAAGCTTTCTTCCCTAAAAAATCTTTCTGGGGAGAAATCGCATCTGTTTGGTATAAAAACGCATTTATTTAATCAAAAATTTACTTATTTTATTCAACATTCGTCTTTTTAGGTAAGTTCAACTGTTTTTCAAATACAAATAAAAACTTTCTGTTCTGAATATCAGTAATTGCATTTTTAATTAAGAATTCAAATTTTTGTTAATAAATAAATTTTTCAATTTTAAATAAGGACTTTGTTTAAATTTTCCCTATTTTGTTGAAAATGTATGTATTTGTTTAAAAATTCATCTTTTTGGTAGAAAATTAATATCCTGGGACGCTAAATTTATTTTTTTTGTTTTTCAATTTAACTTCTTGGTTGAAAATTCAACTGCTTTGTTAAAAGTATTTTTTTTATTTAGGATTTATTATTTTAGTTGAAAACTCATCCCTTTAGTTGAATATTAATCTTTTTAGTTAAAAATAAACTATTTTAATGAAAATTAATATTTTTTACTTGGAATATGTCTTCTTAATAAAAAAAAAATCTTTTTTGGTACAACCTTCAACTACTTGATTTACAGTTGGACTACTTTGTTAAAATCTAATTTTACCTTGCTTAAAATTAATAATTTTAGTTGAAAATTAATCTCTTTTGTAGAAAATTGAAATTGTTTGTTTAAAATCCGTATTAGTAGTTAAAAATTAATCCTTTTAATTGAAAATTTATCTAGACCATTTTTTGTTGAAAATTGACCTTTTCTTATTTAAAATGACCGATTGCATCAGCGAGTCAAATTGACTGATTTTCCAGTCATCGAATTCACATCATTATATATAATCTTTTACAATCTTTCAAAGGTTAATATGTTAAATAAGTTTTCCCCATTTCCCAGTAAAAAATATAATAAAAAAGTGTATAGTCAAAAAATTGCCAGGAGGGGGTCAACGGCCTCGTCATTCTTTAAATAATAAATTATTACAAAAAAACCGTAAGAATATTTTTTCGTCGTGTTTGATGGTTCTGCCTGGAAAAATCCGATTTCTACAAGTGGAGCGAGTCGTGTATATATAGGGAGCAATCATTGTGGCAACTTGTGGGTGGTAAAAATATTGGGACATCAAACAGAGCTACAACCTGGACGAAAACATTGATGTTTGTCCTTTCCCAGAAAATTTGCTTGTACCGGATGGCAGCTTTAGATTGGACTTTTTTAATCGATGAATACCCTTTTTTGGGTTTTGACATATCTAAGAGCCATCTCATACCGATTTTTATCATAAGAAATCTTATTCGCCTAAAATTTGGTCAGAGGAGTGGAAAACTGCAGAAAACCGAAACTCCTGAGCAGAGCCGGTTTACCGATAGACGAGTTTGAATGTAGCCTCCATATCAAATATCCAGCTCGGCAGTAGGTAAAGGAAGTAAAAAAAGACCAGCATCACGGTTGGTCTCCCATCCGAGCGCTAACCGCGTGAATATCCATTTTTGCACCATTTCAATTATATATCTGAGTTCTGCTTTTTGGATGAAAAAGAAATGCAAAATTTAAATTCAAGCTTCGAAATTCGATTTAATCAAGTATTTTTCACCATTTGAATTTTCGACCAAGAAAGGAGCTCCATTAAGCTGGCACCTCCACAACTGAATATCTATATTTTTTGTATGCAATAATTTCGGGCTAATTTCGGGCTAATTTTGGGCGGTAATGCCGATTTTTGGGCTCTTTTATTTATCTTAAAAATCAAAATTTTGGGTGGAGGTGCTGAAGGCTCGAGCAGCTAGCACCTGCAGCATATAAAAACATTAAAATTTTTAATTTATAACCAACCCTCAAATTTAAAAATTAATTTTTGCAAAAAACAAGCTATACTACAATTTAGGGTTATTTTTGGGCTCTTCAAATACACAAAAATAAATTTTCCAAAATCAACCCCTAACGCTGACAGCCACCCCTCAATTTTGAAAAATAATTTTTTGACAATTCAAACTACACCAGAATTTAGGGCTATTTTCAGGCTCTTCAAATACGCAAAAATCAATTTCCCAGAATGAACCCTTATCACTGACAACCACCCCTCAATGTTCAAAAACAATATTAGGACAAAACAAATTACACCAGAATTACGGGCTAATTATGGGCTTATTTTGGACAGTAATGCCGATTTTTGGGCTCTTTTAGTTTTTTTAAAAATCATATGGGTTTATTTTGGCAAATTCATTGTAATGTATTTAAATAGCCTGAAAATAGCCCTAAATTCAGGTATGGTTTGTTTTGTCAAAAAATTATTTTTCAAAATTTAGGGGTCGTTATCGGCGTTAGAGATTGATTTTCGGAAATTCATTTTTGTGATTTTGAAGAGCCCGAAAATAGTTCGAAATTCTGGTATAGCCTGTTTTGTCAAGAAATTAATTTTAAAATTTGAGGGTTGGTTATCAATGATAGGGGCTATTTTTTAAATTTTGGTTTTTTGATATTTTAAGAGCCCGGAAATAGCCCGAAAATCAGGTAGGATTTGATTAAAATTTTTTAATGTTTTTATATACTGGAGATGCTAACTGCTCAAGTACTCAGCACCTCCAGCATATAAAAACTATTGATTTTCCGTTGTGGAGGTGCCAGCTGGAAGGAGCTCAAAAAAGTTGAGTTTAAAAACAATAGTTAAATTTTTAAACTAGAAAGATAAATTTACTACCAAAAAACAAACCAAAATTTCAAAAAAATAATAGAATTTTCAACGAAAAAATTTACTTAATTAGTAATAATTAAAGATTAAGTTTCTCAAAGCTCCGATTTTTGAAGGACATATATAAAAAGGTTTAGTTCAATCTTTTTTTTTCGTAACTTTGGTTGTTTTTTCGCAAATTTGTTATTTTTTATGTTCACAATTTTCGATAATTTTTTTATTATCCTGCATAGTTGACCACAGAATGGAATTTTTGAATTTTCATTATTTTTGTGCAATTAAAATTTGAATTTTCGATTTTTCAAGAAAATCAAAAAAGTTGTTATGATAGTCTTGTGAGGCTTTAAAAAAGCAATGATTTTCTTCTCTTAGCTTTTTTCATATCGAGCGCTGTTTGGCTTAAAATTTGGATTTTCGATTGATTAGTAAAATTTTGAAAATGCTATAATTCTAAGCATTTTCTTTTTATTAAAAAAGTCATCAAAGTAAATTTTTCGTCTTTTTTAATACTATAAATATACGTATATAGAATTTTTAAATTCTGAAAAAAATGGTACCTCAAAAATTTGCTAAATGCGCTCAATTTTTGAATTTTTATCCAAAACGGCTGGTTGACGAACTCGTCCTTTCTTTAAGGACCCTGATTTTAGGAAAATTGTGCCAAAAATCGATTTGATTGGATCATTTTATCGAGAGTTATCGTGTTTACGGGCGGACGGATTGCGTTTTTTACAAATATGCTTTAATTTCATCCAAAACAAAAATGACCTTAAAAAAATAACTGAATAATTAATGAAATACGTGAACCTTCAACAAGATGAATTATTTTCTATCCAAAAAGACGAATTTTTACCAAAATAAATGAATTTCAACTAAAAAAAATCAGTTTCCAACCAATAATGTAATAGTTAAATTTTCAGATTAAGAAATTTATGTTCAACATAAAAAAACGAATTTTTAATTGGTTGGATTTACCCAAAAAAAAGACAAATTTTTGAACAAAATAGGTTAATCCTTAACGAGAAAAATCAATTTCCAATAACTAGTTTAATTTTCAACCAAAGACGTGATATAAAAAAAATTAATTTTGAGCAAAATAAAGTAAACTTTGAACCAAGTAGTTGAATTTTTAATTAAAAAACGTTTTTTAAATTAAATAGTTAAATTTGTAACTATAAAAATGAATTATCTACTGAGATGAATAATGTTCTGCTCAAAAAAATTAATTAACTAAAAAATAAATGATTTTTTAACATAATTATGAAATTTTGAAGTCAAAAACATCAATTATCCTTAAACAGTTGAATTTTCAGGCCAAAATACGACTTTTCAAACAAGTAGTTTCAAATAATTGGATTTTTAAATTAAAAATATACCACAAAATTTGGGAATAAGAAAAGTTAATACTTTAGCAAAAAAAAAGAATTTTCAAGTCAACGATATAAACGACCCCCGCACGTATCAAGTTCATATTCCCACTATAGATCGGCATACGTGTGACATAACATTCCTCCAAAGGATAACTCAAAATTTTAATTTTGAGGGGAGTTATGGAGGGAGAAAGTAAAATCAATAAATTCATATTTCTCGAAAACTACTAATTCGATTTTGATAATCAAAATAAATGTTATAATCACACAAAGTACTAGCTAGAATTTTTTTTTTTAATTTTAAAAATAAAAAATATGAGTAAAAAATGTTTAAAAAACTTCAAACATTGTTACCGAGGTTATGTTTTAGAGAAAAAATTTTTTTAGGAAAAAATACGTATATTATCTACATCAACATGTATATTACCTAAATTTTTTATAGGGGTACTTCATTCCTTAAAAAACAAAATCTAGTGCGGGGTGCCGTGCAGACGAAATACACGTACGGCGCCCCGTGCTACATACTGTTTTTTTTTAGACATGAAGTACACCTAATAAAAATTTGGGTATAATATATTTTGAAGTAGACCATAACTATATCATATATTATATGATATATGATATCATATCATATGCCATGAAGTACCCCTAATGAAAATTTGGATATTTTGAAGTAGACCATATAAGTATTTTTTTCCTAAAAAAACTAGAGCTGTCACTAAAACACAACATCAAAAAAATGTTAGAATATTTTAAAACATTCCTCTTGCCCCTTCTTTTTATTTAAAAAATTTAAAATGTTTTGTTTCTATCTACTCTTTTTGGTGACTATTATATATATTTGGATCATCAAAATCGGTTTCGACGTTTTCGATTGATCTATGATGTTCCAGGCCTCGAAGTAACGTTGTGCGCTACACGCAACACACGTACGGCGCCCCGTGCTACATACTGTTTTTTTTTAGACATGAAGTACACCTAATAAAAATTTGGGTATAATATATTTTGAAGTAGACCATAACTATATCATATATTATATGATATATGATATCATATCATATGCCATGAAGTACCCCTAATGAAAATTTGGATATTTTGAAGTAGACCATATAAGTATTTTTTTCCTAAAAAAACTAGAGCTGTCACTAAAACACAACATCAAAAAAATGTTAGAATATTTTAAAACATTCCTCTTGCCCCTTCTTTTTATTTTAAAAATTTCAAATGTTATGTTTCTATCGACTCTTTTGGGTGACTATTACATATATTTGGATCATCAAAATCGGTTTCGTCGTTTTCGATTGATCTGTGATGTTCCAGGCCTCGAAGTAATGTTGTGCGCTACACGCAACACACGTACGGCGCCCCGCGCTAGATATTGTTTTCTTTTTAGCCATGAAGTACCCATATGAAAAATTTGGGTAAAATACATTTTGAAATAGACAATATAAGTATTTTTTTCCTTAAAAAAACTAGAGGTTTGTCACTAAAACACAATATAAAAAAAATTTTGGAACTTTTTAAAACATTTCTCTTACCCCTACTTTTTATTTTAAAAATTTCAAATTTTGTGTACCTATCTAGTGTTTTAGGTGACTATAACATATATTTCGATCATCAAAATGAGTTACGTCGTTTTCGATCAATCTGTGATGTTCCTGGCCTTAAGGTAACGCTGTGCGCTACACGCAAAACACCTACGGCGCCCCGCGCTAGATATTGTTTTTTTTTTAGTCATAGAATACCTTTATGGAAAATTTGGGTAAAACATATGCTGAAGCAGAAAATATAAATTTTTGCTCATACAAAAACTAGAGGTATATCTCTAAAACATAATTTAAAAAAAATGTTTGAAATTTTTTTAACATTTTTTTACGTTTTTTTTTATTTTTAAAATTTTAGAATTTTTTTCTAACAAGACACATGGGTGACTATAACATATATTTCGATCATGAAAGTCGGGTTAGTACTTTTCGAGAAAAATGAACTTTTTATTTTACTTTCCCCCTCCATAACTCCCCTAGAAATACCATATTTTTAGTCATACTTTGCAGGAATATTGTGCCACACGGACGCCCATCTATAGTGGTAATATGAGCATGATTCTTAACTAAAAAAAATTTTTAACAAAAAATGGCATTGTTACATTGACAGATAAACATTGTTACTTCTCGAAGAAAGACAAAGAATTGTCTACAAAAAATAAAAATTTTCAGCCGAAGAGATCAATTTTCAATTAAAATGATAAATCTTTAACTGAAATAGTTAAATATTCATTTTTAAAAATTAATTTAAAAAAAAACATAAAAAGAATTTTAAAGAAAATATGTAAATTGTAAACTAATGAGATCAATCTTTCACTAAAAAATTGAACTTTTAACAATGGTAGTTCAACCTTTAACCAAGTAGTCGAATTTTCCACTAAACAGTTGAAATTTATACCAAAAAGGATGAATTTCTATCAAATTGATAAATTTTCAAAAACAAATTTCAGTTTTTCACAAGATAGTTAAATTTTCAGCCAAAAGTATGACTTTTGAACAAAACTTGTTGAATTTTTAATAAAATACTTACATTTTTAACCAAATTATAAAATTTGTAACCTAAAGATAAATTTCAGAACAAAAATTTGAATTTGAAACACAAAAATATGAATTTTCATACAAAATTTAATTTTTTAAAAAATAGTTTAATTTTTAACTGAAGAAATGAACTTTTAACAAGAAATTTTCATTAATTAATACCAATTTTAACTAAGCAGTGGATTTTTATTTGAAGAACATTTACTTTTTGAGAAAATAGTTGAATTTTTAACAAAAGAATTAAATTTTCAATCGAAAGAAGGACGAATTTTCAACAAACAATTGAATTTAAAAAAACAGATGTATATGCAAAAAAAAAAGTTTGAATATTAAATAAAATAAACCCAAAATACAACAGTAGCATTTTTAAACAAAGAGAAGTCAAAGATTCATTTCCAACAAAAAATATTATTTTTCTACCAAAAGATGAATTTTTGATCTAAAACGATTGAACTATTTTATTTTTGGTTGAAAACTAAATTTTTTAAATTGAAATTTCATGCATTTTCTTCAAAACTTGGTAATTTATTGAAGGAATGAAGTTCGAATTATGAAAGTGATTTTCAAAATGTTTAAGTTACATCGATAATATTAATAATAATATAATAATACAATAAAAATAATATTAATCTTTTGAAAAACTCGCAAAATTTATATATCATAGTATGGTATAGTTTATATATATATATATATATATAAAGTGCATTATAATGAGCAGCTTAATTCAGATGGATATTACATTTTCCGAAAATTGAATGTCACAATAGCCAATTTCGAAACTGGCGATATATTCGAGATTGTCAATTTTAAAGAGAAATTTATTCACGAGTGGGATAATAAATAACGGAAATTGCATTTCCGACAGGTGAATATGGAAAAAATGTAAAAAAAAGGTATATCGAAATAAAATTTCAATAGCTACTATCGTCCACAAATTTGAACAATCAATTAAAAAGCGACACAGTTCGAAAAAGCATGTGAATTCTTATTTATTTTAAAATTAAAGATAGTTAACTCTTGTGTAAATAAACTAAAAATTCGATATTCACAATAAAATTATCCTGTTATTATACAAGTATATGTTTTTTTTTCTTAAAAATAAATAATTATTTTTTTATAAATATTTTGTATATTTTTGAGAAGCTGTGCAACATGTCGGTCATTGACCCGCTGGCCTGGAATATTAGTAAATCAGTGCGCATGCATCTGCGACTGCATAACGTGTTATTACGAATGTGTCGAAATTTCACCTAGAGTCTCGATTTTACTCAACTGAGCAGATTACTTAATTAATATAATACATTATTTAACAATTAAAAAATAATAATTGCTAAATTTTGAATCGGGCGTTCGTATTTGTTTAACTATTAAGACATTCAAATTGAAACGGTTTTCTTTTTAACATTCAAATTTGAAAATTCTTCATTTTTGAACTTATTTCGAATCCTCTTGTAAAATCAATTTGAATAATATTTCATTATTAAACCTTAATTTGCAGTTTAATTTTAAAAATCCTTATAATATATATTCTCACCTGATGCTTATCATTTTTAATTTTTTAAGTTTTTCAAAAAGCGGTTTTTAAATAAAGTTTTTTGAATTCACTTTTTCGGATAATGATTCATTATTTTAGTTGAAAACCCTTTTTAACTTCAAATGTAATCATTCGATTTTTGATATAACATTTATCTTCATTGATTGAAAATTCCGCATTTTGGTTTAAGTTTCTCTATTTTGTTAAAAATTTCTCTTTTGTGGTAGAATATCAATCTTCTGTTGTCTAATTCCCCTTTTTGATTGGAGCTCACTTGTCAGGGGGGCCTATAGTCTCATAACATACTGATATTTTTTTAAATCGTACATCACTCACCAACGACCATGGTTTAACTACCCGTCCTTCAAACACTGAATCCCTAATCGTTCGGAAGACAATAGGAAGAAAATATCGTAAAACTATCTGAACATTCAACCCGATTTTTCCAATATTAAAATTTAATGATCTCTTCAAAACGTTTCAAAGTTTTTGTGTTCTTAACTGAAAAACTCTCTCTGCTTATTTTCGTTGTAAGATAAATTGTCTGATATTTTCAGGCTTTTAGTCCGAAGAAAAGAAAAGGAAAGACCATTATTTCTGTGCTAAAATTGAAAATTGAATAGAATATGCTGTCTGATTTTTAGTTTATTTTTAAAAACAATTTTTATAATATTATAAGGGTTTCGCTTCTCTTTTTTGCTTGTAATGTAAAATTAACAATAGACGCAAGAAAAGATGCAAAAAAGTTATAAAAAAATCAGAAATAATGTTATTGAATAATAATTTATATTATAAACGTACGTAGGGGCCGTTCATAAATACGTGCTAAGATGTTTTCTAAAATAGCCAACCTCCTTGCTCATCATTTTTTATTTAAAATTCCTCTTTTTAGGTAAAAAATTCAACAGTAAATTTTCCTTTTGGTTTGAAAATTCAACTCTTTTCTAATTTTCGTTTTTTTAGTTAGATATGCAACTATCTCGTTAAAAGTTAATCTGCTTCGGATAAAAATTAACATTTTTGTTGAAGATGAACTTTTCTGTTGAAAATTAACTTTTTTGTTAAACATTCAGATTTTTTAGACGTAAATTTAAGGAATTGTTTAAAAGCTTAGTTAAAAATTTTGTTGTTTGTTTGTTAAAAAATTCTTTGTTTTTTTTTTGTTTTTTAATTTCAACTGTTTTTGAATTTTTGAGTTTTTGAATTTAAAATAATTATTTTACTGCAAATTTACCTATTCTATTTTTGGTAGAAAATCAATCCCTTTTCTTTAAAAAAATTCTTTGAAAAAATTTTCTAACAAAATTTGACTTTTCTATTTTAGGACTGAAAACTTAATTTTTCTCATAAAAAATTCGTGTTTTTGGGTGAGAAATTAAAAAACTTAGTAACAAAGTCAACTATTTTGTGAGAAATTCTTTTTTCATTAAAAACTAATTTTTTTGTGGAAAATATAACTATTCTATTTTCTGTTATTAATGATTGGTCTTTTTAAGTTTATAAATTCAAGTACTTTTTTTAAATT
>JAAAKG020129950.1:0-14736 GCA_010014905.2 Druon quercuslanigerum | reverse complement strand
TTTAATTATATTAATCATTTTTCAACAAAAAATAGAACGTTTAATTTTCAGTTAAAAAAAATAATTTTCAACAAAAAAGCACAAATTTTCAAACAGTTAAATTCAAATAAAAAATAGTAATTTTGATGAAAATAGTTGAATCCTTATGCAAAATGATTAATTTTTAACAAACAAGAATAATTTTCTACGGTTGAAAATTATTCTTCTTGGTGCAAAATGTATTTTTTAAATTTAAAATTCAACTATTGGGTTATAAATTAATTTTCTTGTTTAAAGATCCATAAATTTAGTTGAAAATTCATTTTTGAATAAACAAATAACTATTTTCTTAAAAATTATTTTTTTATTAAACATTAAATTTTTAATCTCTCATGTATGTTGTTAAAGATTTTTCTGGTTTGGTTAAAAATAATTATTTTTGACATAAAATGGAACTTTAAGTCGAAAATTTAATAATTTTGTTATTTTTTTATTTTTGTTTAAGATTTATCATTTTAGTTAAATTTTTTTTAGAATTTAAAAATTCAAACATTTTTGCAAAAATTAATTTCTTTTTAATAGAAAATGCATTGCTTTAAATAAAAATTTAACTATTTTCGTTTGATAAAATTTTTATGTTTTTGCTGAAGATTCATTGATTTCTTTAACAATTTATTTTTTTAAATTAAAGGTACAACTATTTTACCGAATATTTATTTATTTTAACTGGATATTCGTTCATTTATTCAAAAATTTGACTTTTTTGTTGTAAAATTAATATTTTCGGTTGAAAATATATCTTTTTTTTTTCAAATTTATGGATTTTGTTGCAAATTATTCTTCTTTGTTTAAAAGTTTGAAAATTCAGCTATTTAGTTAAAAAATTATTTTTTTAGTTGGAGATTTATTAGTATGGTTAAAAACTAAATTTAGGATAAAAAATGTATCCATTTTTTAAATTATTACTTTTTGGATTGAAAATTAGATTTTTAAAGGAAAAATTAAACTATTCCATATCTATTTGAAAATTATTATTATATTAATTATTTTTTTGAAAATGTATTTATTGTAATTATTTTTTGGAAATCTTCTTCTTGTTTGGTTGAAAATAATTTTTGTTGATATAAAATAGAACTTTGTGTCGAAAATTTAATAATTTTGGTTATTTTTTATTTTTGTTTAAGATTTATCATATTAGTTAAATTTTTTTTAAATGAAAATGCAAACATTTTTTCAAAAATTAATTTCTTCTTAATTGAAAATGTATTTCTTCAAATAAAAATTTAACTATTTTTGTTTGATAAAATTTTTATGTTTTTGTTGAAAATTCATTATTTTGTTTAACAATTTATTTTTTTAAATTGAAGATACAACTATTTTACCGAATATTTATTTATTTTAACTGAAAATTCGTTTTTTTTCAAAAATTTGACTTTTTTGTTGTAAAATCAATATTTTCGGTTGAAAATATATCTTTTTTTGTCAAAAATTATGGATTTTGTTGCAAATTATTCTTCTTTGTTTAAAAATGATCTTTTTGTTTGAAAACTCAACTATTTAGTTAAAAAAAATTTTTTTAGTTGGAGATTTATCAGTATGGTTAAAAATTAAATTTAGGATAAAAAATTTATCCATTTTTTAAATTATTACTTTTTGGATTAAAAATGAGATTTTTAAACTAAAAATAAAACTATTCCATTTCTATTTGAAAATTCAATTATTCTTTTGAAAATTTATTTATTGTTATTTTTTGGAAATGTTCTTCTTGTATGTTTAAAAATAATTCTTTTTGATATAAAATAGAACTTTGGGTCGAAAATTTAATAATTTTCTTATTTTTTTATTTTTGTTTAAGATTTACCATTTTATTAAATTTTTTTTAAATAAAACGTAAAACATTTTTGCAAAAATTAATTTCTTTTTAATTGAAAATGCATTTCTTTAAATAAAAATTTAACTATTTTTGTTTGATAACATTTTTATGCTTTTGTTGAAGATTCATTATTTCAGTTAACAATTTATTTTTTTTAATTGAAGATTCAAATATTTTGCCGAAAATTTATTTATTTTAGCTGAAAATTCGTTTATTTTGTCGAAAATTTGACTTTTTTGTTGTAAAATTAATATTTTCGGTTAAAAATATATTTTTTTTTGTAAAAATTTATGGATTTTGTTGCAAATTATTCTTCTTGGTTTAAGAATGATCTTTCTGTTTAAAAATTCAATTAATTTTTTGAAAATTTCTTTATTTTAATTCTTTGGAAATCTTCTTCTTGTTTGGTTAAAAATAATTTTTTTGATATAAAATAGTACTTTGGGTCGAAAATTTAATAAGTTTGTTAATTTTTTTTTAGTTAATATTTTTTTTTAAATTAAATATTCAAACATTTTTGCAAAAACTAATTTCTTTTTAATTGGAATTGCATTTTTTCAAATAAAAATTTAACTATTTTTTTAATAAACTCAACTTTTTTGCCGAAAATTCATTTATTTTAGCTGAAAATTCTTTTATTTTGTTGAGAATTTGACTTTTTTGGTTAAAATTGATGGATTTTGTTGCAATTTAACAATTTTTTGAAGTGCATTTTTAAAGTGGAAATAAAACTATTCCATTTCTATTTAAAAATTAAATTATTTTTGAAAATTTATTTATTGTAATTTTTTGGAAATCTTCTTCTCGTTTGGTTGAAAAGATTTTTTTTATATATAAAATAGAACTTTGGGTCTAAAATTTAATAAGTCTGTTAATTAATTTTTTTAGTTAAAAATTTTTAGTTTTTTCAAATTAAACATTCAAAAATTTTTGCAAAAATTAATTTCTTTTCAATTAAAATTGCATTTTTTCAAATAAAAATTTAACTATTTAAAAAAAAATTTTTGGTTAAATATTCATCATTAAATTTTAAAATTAATGTTTTAAATTAGGAATCCAACTATTTAAAAAAAAAATACTTTCTCTTTGGTTGTTAATTTAACTATATGCTTAAAACTTTACTTTTATTTCTCGAAATTTTGACTTTTTGTGTTGTAATATTAATATTTTTGTTAAAAATATATTTGTTTAATTAAAACTCATGTATTTTGTTTAAGATTTTTCTTGTTTGGTTAAAATTAATTCTTTTTTTTTATAAAATAGAACTTTGGATCGAAAATTTAATAATTTTGTTAATTTTTTATTTGTTTTAATATTTATCATTTTAGTTAAATTTTTTTTAAATTAACAATTTAAACATTTTTGCAAAAATAAATTTCTTTTAAATTGTTTTTGTTGAAGGTTCATTATTTTTGTTGACAATTCATTTTTTACAATTGAAGATTCAACTATTTTGAGGAAAATGTATTTATTTCAGCTGCAAATTCGTTTATTTTGTCGAAAAATTGACTTTTCTGGTGTAAAATTAATATTTTCGGTTAAAAATATATCTTTTTTGGTTAAAATTTATGGATTTTGTTGCAATTTAGCAATTTTTTAAATTAATACGATTTTGATTGAAAATTCGATTATATTTTTGAAAATTTATTTATTGTAATTTTTTGGAAATCTTTTTCTTGTTTGGTTGAAAATTATGCACCATTTAAGTTAGAAAATAATTTTTTAAATTGAAAATTAAACTATTTTCTTGAAAATTCATTTAATTGATTGAAAATTTAACTATTTTCTTCGTATGTAGCTTTTTTTTAAACTCATAATTAATTAATTTAATTTTTCCTTAAAAACTTACATTTTTTAGTTGCAAATTTTACTAATTTTATTATTATTAAAACAATTTTATCATACTTTAAATTAGGCGCAGCTTCAACATATTAATATTTTTTATTAAAGATATTTTTTCGAGATTAGTGAAAATGGTAAAAAAAGTTTTATTTAAGTAAGTATAAATCCACTGAAAAAATTTTCATACTTAATTTTCTATTAAAATTTAAAACAAAATTGTTAACGTCAAATAAAATCCTTGGCAATTTTATGTTTCTCAATGAAGTAGACACGCTGAGAAGAATTTTATTTTTAGTTCTTTAGTTAACCCATTAATTAAAAAAATATCTTGCTTTGCTATCCTTGAAACACTAATCTCATCCTCTTATCTTAATCTCTTTGAAACTTTTAAGTCCATTACAACTTTTACTTAAGTCAAGCTCGGTTTTCTCGTTTCATCCCTTTGAAAATCGACACTGGAAAAACTTTTATCATTCTTCTTTCCTCAAAGCCTTTAGTCTCCAAACTTCTTACAGATTCATAATTCTTTATCTCTGTTATCTAAAACCTTTTTCAAATAAAAAAAAAAAATAGTTCTGATTATTTTTTCTTACACATTTTCTATTTATTTCTGAATATAAAAAGTGTAGGGAGTGGATTAGCGCTACTGCGAAGTAAGGTCAACGAGTGCTACTCGGCTCTCACATGTGGACGTCAGAGATTCGTCGGCTCGGCGTGTGCGCGCACGCCAGCTGCTGGTCCAATCAGAGCGCTCCGCTGGACAAATCGGGGATCTCCGCTGTCTTACCGGAGACCTCCGCATGTCAAATCCGAGATTCGCTCCTCGGCTGCCTTTACAGTAGCACTAATGCGCTCCCGAAAAAGTGTATAGATAATTTTTTTTCTTGTTTTAGATTATTTAAATAATAGGAGAGTGCCAAATTGAGAAATTTGCATATTAATCCACCAAAAAGTCAACTAGTACAATCTAGCTTTGCACACTCTCTAAAAATATAAAAACAGAAGCTCGTTCATGGAGCACTCGACAATAATGCTATGAGTTTTGTGGTACTTACTCTTGAGGTACTTCTTTTGTGGTGCTGTTTAACGATAAGTGCAAGAACCTAGATGTACAAGAGATAGATATTTCTTAATCTTTGTACAGCACTGCCCAAAATTATAAAACCGCTAAATTATCGACAATAACTTTTGGCAAATTATTTCAACTGAAAATAAATTCCAAAATTAAGAATTAATTTTACAATATGAAAAAAAATAAGACGTCAAAAATTATTAGAAAAATTTAGCGATCTCAAGAGTTTGGAAAATTCTCTACACTAAATAACTAAAGAAAAATTCAACATAAAATCCTCTCTGCAGTATAATTTTCAGCGATCTTATTCGGTCGCCTATCTGCTTACTCAAACTTCCCCTTGATTAGCTGAGGGATCGCCAGACGCTGTCGATTTTTTTTTATTTTCGCAACTGCTAATCTAGAAATAGTATTGAGAATATTAAAAATTAAAATTTTTTACTACGAAACGTTAACAATTTAAGGAATCCGAACCAAGGGTCGACGAGAGCGTCTGGCGATCCTTCAGCTAGACGAAGGGAAGCTGGGTCGAGAATTTTTTGTAGAAATGCAGATGTAATATTATTAATAATAATGTTTGCACTAATTAATTAAGGCTTGTTTAATTTATTATATTTAATTTTTATTACACATTTTTTATTACTTTATTTTTAATAATAATTAACTTTTCTACAGGTAAAAGAAAAAAAATTATTTTTAATAAACGCAACGAAAATATAATAAAAATAAATTATTTTTTCTTGTTCATCTAAATTTTCAATAGTATTAAAAAAAATCGTACGCAATAGTTATAGATTTAGAAAAATTACACCTTTTCTGTTTTTTGACTTTTTTGCATAAACAACCGCTTAAGAATAAAAAAAGATTTTAATTTAAAAATAAAAAAATTGCATTTATTCAAAAAGAAGAATTAAAAAAAATTGTATTGACCCTAGAAAAAAAATTCAGGCAAATTATAATTTGAAGGAAAAAATAATTTTTTATACAAATTAAAAATTTGGAATAAATTCTTATTCTATTTTTTTATTTTCATTTTAAGGTTATATTAATGTAATATTACTGGCTTTCTAGAGAAAATTCGAAAATATTTTGAGGATTTCAGGTATGTCAAAAAGTATCTAAAATATTTTAAAAAAAATTTGATTCAGTTTAAAGGATTTCACAAAATTTAAAAAAATTTATTAGCCTGTTTAAAAGATATTTGTGAGCTTTTGAGGTTGGCTAAAATTTAAAAATATTTGATCAATTTTCGAAAATCTTTCAGTTTTAAAATATTTTGTAATCTCACCGAAACTTCTGAAATTACTAAATAACTTTTAAACTGACTCGAAATGTTCCTGAAATTTTTCATTATTTAAAAAAATTTTTGCAAAATTAAACAAATCGCTTTAAATTCTTCAAGGTTCTTTTTTTTGACAAATTTGGAAATCTGTTGAAATTTTTTGAAATTTTTCTAAATTTTCTTTTAAAATACATTTTTAAAAAAGAAAAAACTTTTTAAAATTTTCCAAAAATAGCAGAATTTTTGAATTTTTTGAAATCCTTAAAAATTCTTTAAAAAAATGTAAATTTGTTATTCAATAAATTTAAAAAATTCATATTTTGTATTATATTTGTTAAAATGTATTTAATTTTTAAATTATTTCTATATTTTTTCTAAAATTTTTAATATCTCCTAAATTTATTTAAACTATTTTTAAATAATTTCTTGAAATTAATTTAAAAAAAAGGTTATTTTAAATTTTATCTGCAATCATAAAAATAAATTGTGTTATATATAAAAAAAACTTTCAGTCATTAAAAAGCTTCGAAATTTTATTTAAATATTTTTATGAATTTACTTTTTTCTTAGAAAAAATCAAACTTTTACAAATTTAACTTATTTTTTTATAAATAAACAAATATGACGAAAAAATTGATCAAATGCATTATTTAGGCATTTTTCGATTAAAACATTAATTTTTTTTCGATTTTAGCGAAATTCATAATTTTCTGTTCAAATAATATGATTTTTAAAAACAAATTTAATAAACAAATGCATTATTCGTGCATTTGTTAGCAGAAAAATTCGTTCTATTTAATGCCAGTTTTTTGAGTTGAGAACTTCATAACAATTTTAGCAAAATGTATAATAAGTTGAAAATTTGACGATTTTTTAAATAAATTTTAGAATTTGTTTTAAAAAATCATAAAAACGATTAAAAAATTCTGAATTTTGCAAAAAGTTGGCATGGAGTTCCTAATTTCCAAAATTAATATAGAAAAAAAACGAATTTCTTTTTCAAAAAGTTCCTTATTAGCGCATTTTTTTATTGTATCTGTTTTTAATTTATTTTTTTTTAATTTTGTAAAATCTTAAAAAGCATTCTTTCAACCAATAATTTGTTGAAATTTTTTTTTGAAGGAATCTGTATTATCATCAGAGAGTAACAGAAATTTTTATGTCTTTTCAGACTAGATTTTGATCTCTCTAGTAGCTTAAGGGAAAAGCACCCGACCGGCCATCGGAAGTTCTGTCGTATTTGTTTATTTATAAAAAATTGAAAGTCTAGAATAAAAATTAGGATCGACAGCTCTCTTAGAAATCTTATCAGATTTTTTTTCACATTTTTTTAGTTCAAATCGGTCAATATTTGTGGGTTGTGCGTTATTTTAAAACAAAAAAGTAATTTTTCCAACTGTGTTTCGCCTAGACTAACTAATTTTTTTGATGTTCTATTTAACTAAAAAAGGGTCAGTTGTACAAAAAAGTATAAGCAACAGAAATTGTTAAATTTAGATTTAAAAGTTTTCTAGGAATCGGTATTATCATCAGGTCGGGTGCTTTTCCATTAAGCTACCAGAGAAATTGACAGAAGAATCCTTTTTCAAAAAAGCTATACATTAAAAATCTTCAATTCCGAGCGTTGCGAAAGGAGAAGATTATTTTTAGAAAAAATTTAATTATCTATAAAGAAAATAAAAAATTCTGTTATTCTCTGTTGATAATAGAGATTCCTTGAAAAAAATTTGATTTGTAACACCTGGCACAATAATGCTTTTATTTCTGAAAAACCATTCTTCTTTCGATCTCTCTAGTAGCTTAATGGAAAAGAACTTGACCCGCAATCGGAAGTTCTGTGGTTCGATTCCCAGTGGAGTGAAAGGAGAAGATCTTTTTTATTCAGAAAAAATTTAATTAATAAAAGTTTTCTATACCCATTTTTTTAATACCATTGGAAATTTGGACAAAAAATGATAAAAACTGAGTTTCTAAGTTTATTCAGCGTTGGGCTTAGTTTCAAGGCTGACCAAGACAATTTTTTAAATAATGAATTCTTTTATACTCCTAAAAGGCAACTATATTATATCGTATCATCTCAAACAAAAATTTTTTACTGTCCTACCCTCCCTACTGAGTATAGTGATAAATGTGATAATTAATGGAATTTTGTATATAGTATCTTGAGGAGCAAAATTTCAGAACCGCTTCGCTTGCATAATATTCTGCAGTGCTGTACGGGCTCATAAAATTTAAATTCTGTGCTCCTTTTCATATTTGAAAGTAGTAAGAAAATAAAAGTTTCCACTTTTATAGAAGCACCGGAACGCATAGAATATAGCCGCGAGATGAATATATTACCGAAACGTTGAGGACGCACCTGGCATCTGTAGGTTTGTACGTGACATCATACTTTTCCACTTTTTCGACCTGGCTTGTGCTCCAGGACACGCGGACAGACGTCGGATTCAGGAACATCACTGTGATATTCTCAGGAACGCCCTTGATACCTGTCATCGAACCTGCGTCAAAAATAATATTTTTCTTTGTCAGGGCTTATTCTAAAAAATCAATATCCAAAGATACGAGAAGTTCGGGAGTCAGATACTCCAAAGATACGACCGAGAGCGAGGCTCCCACTCCTGCGACGTTGAGATTTCGGTGGGAGTGCGTGAGAACGCACAGAGGCCTACTAGACGCACGCGCACGTCGAATTCAAGGCAGCGCGCACTTGCGCGCGCCGGACTCTCAAGAAGGGTAGGGGATAGAGGGTGGAAAAATCCGCTCGTATCAATGGAGCGCTTCTATCCTTGATGCTCGTATCTTTAGAGTTAAAATAAAAATTTTTTAACTACAGTCTAGTGATAGGCGATTCGCGAAAAAAAGACCAAAGAAGTGATTCACACCTTTTCTGGTTAATTTTAATAGAAATTTGAATAAGTTTAACCAGGATTTCTAGTAAGGTTAGGCAAAAATTTTTTCTCGATAGTGCGTGTGACCACTTTGGGGGGAGCAAGGTCACACACTACCTAGGGTTAGTAGCGGGAAGGGTAGGGTTATTCCAGGCAAAGTAAAGGTACAAAATTAATCTTTTTGTTAAAAAAATTTTGTTATTAGTTAAAAATTAAACTTTTGATTGTGACTTCTTGAATGTCATTAACAATTCATCCTTTTTGATAGAAAATTAATCTTTTTAGTTAAAACATTAACTTTTGGTTCAAAACTCTTGAATTTTATTAAAAAATCTTTTTTTATAGTAAATTAATCCGTTTGTTTAAATATTCTTCTTTTTTAGTAGAAAATTCAACTTCTTGGTTGAGATATTCTGGAATTTTTTTAAAATTAATTTTTTTGTAGTAAATTAATCCGTTTGTTTAAAAATTCTTCTTTTTCAGTAGAAAATTCACTTTTTGGCTGAGATTTTCTGGAATTTTTTTTAAAATTCGTTTTTTTTATAGTAAATAATTCTTTTTGTTTAAAAATTTAGCTTTTTATTTAAAACATTAATTTTTTGGTTCACAACTCTGTAATTTTATCAAAAATTTATCTTTTTTTAACGTAAATTAATCCTTTTGTTTAAAAATTCTTTTTTTGGTAAAAAAAGTTAAACAAAAAGATTTCAAAGCTGAAATTCTACATTAAAAATGCATTTTTTGCTTAACGATTCCAAATGTTAATTAAAAATTGATCTCTTTGATTGAAAATTGAACAGATTTGTGAAAAATTGATTTTTTGGTTGAAAAATTACTTTGGTAATTAAATACTTACCTATTATATTTTTGGTCGAAAGTGGTTTTATTTTCAGTAAAAATTCAACTTTTTGTTAAAATTGAAATATTTTGTTAAAAATTCGTTTTTTTTTTGTTGAAAATTAATTTATTTTTTCAGCTAAAAATGTATATTTTTGGTTGAAGATTCATTATTTTAGTTAAAAACTTCCTTGAAAAACTACTCCACCCAACTCAAAATTAGGTTGAAAATTTATTTATTTTTTTATTAAAAATTATTCTTTTTGTTATGATATTAATATTTTCGGTTAAAAAATTCTTTTTTTTTCATTGAAAATTTCATTTATGGTCGAAAATTGATCCTTTTTGGTGGACATTTAATCTTTTTAGTTGAAAATTTAATTCTTTGATTAAAAACTAGTTTTTTTTATAAAAATTAACTTTTTTTACTTTTTTACTTTGTTTAAAATTGATCTCTTTTTGTTTAAAATTTGTGTTTGTTTAATATAAAATTCATAATTTGGGACGAAAAATCATCTTTTTGGTTGGAGATTTATTATTTTAGTTAAAAATTAATTTATCTTTACAAATATAAAACTATTTTTTTGAAAATTCTATTTATTGTTAAAAATTAATTTTTTAAACTAAAAATCTGTTTATTTAAATCTTTTTAGTTAAAAACTCATTTCTTTTATTGTAAATTTAATTTTTTGTCGAAAAATTATCTTTTTTGTTAAAAATTTATTAATTTTGGTCAAAAATTTATGTTTTTGGTTGAAAATGTAATTATTAGGTTCAAACCTCTTTGAAAATTTATGTATTTTATTAAAAAAAATTTTTTTGACGAAAATTGATCTTTTTTGATAGGATTTTAATCTGTTTGGTTAAAAAATCATCTTTTTTGTTGAAAATTCAATAATGTTTTTAAAAATTGATCCATTTAGTTAAAAAGTTTTTTTTGTGGAATTTTAATATTTTAGATCGAAAATGCAACTATTGGGTTAAAAAATTCATTCCCTTGCTTAAAGATTTATGATTTTAATTAAAAATTAATTCCTATTCTCAACAATTTAAATAATTTGCTGAAATTAATCATGTTGGTGACTAATTCAACTTTTTGGATAAAAATTTATTTGTTCAGTTGAAAATTAAACTGAGTTTTAATATTTATTTAAAAATTAAAAGTTTTGTTAAAAATGCACGTGTTTTGCAAGAAAATTATTCTTTTTAGTAGAAAACTTAAAATTCAAGTTTTGGGTTAAAAATTCATACTTTTGGTGAAAAAATTTATTATTTTTGTTACAAATTATTTTCTTTGGTTCAAAATAGTACAATTTGTTGAAAGTTGATTTGGTTTGTTGAAAATGAATTTTTTCGACTTAAAATATTGAAATTCAATTTTTCTTATAAAACTGATCTTTTTCAGTTGAGAATTCCCTCCTCGGTTTTTTTGGCTTAAAATTCAATGATTATGGTAGAAAATTAATACTTTTGGTCTTAAATTCAACTTTTCTGTCAACATTTTTTATTCTGCTGTTTTTAAAATTAGACTTTTTTAAATAAGGATTCAAATAATCATTCGTAAATTAAGAATAAATTGATGCACTTTTAATCAAAAAAATGAATTCGAAGCAAAAAATGTAAGAGCCAATATTTCCACCAAAAAATTTTCAGTTAAAAAAATTCGTTTTTAACAAAAAAGAAAACGAAGTTTTTTTGCGAATTATTTAAATTTTTAAGCACAGGTATGAATTTTTAAATAAATGTTTTAATAAATTTTTAAATAAATATTTAACTATGAGAATGAATTCTTAACCCAATAATTGATATTTTAATTTAAAAGATGAATTTTCTACAAAAAATAAAATAAAATAGTTAACTTTTTAACCAAACAGATAAATTTGTTAACGACAAAGATTAAATGCTAATCAAAAAAGATAACATTTAGGCGGAAAATAAAACAGTCAAATTTTCAGTTACAAACATTAATTTTTAATCAGAAAAATAAATTTTCAAATAAAAAAAAAAATAATTTTCAAATATAAAAATTAATTTTCTATAGGAATTTTTCAACGAAATTTAAATTTTTTTAAAGAAATGTTAACCTAATAGGTAAACTTTCAACAAAAGATATATAATTTTCCGCAAAAAAAAACTTTGATAAAAAAAGGTTAACTTTTAATAAATTGCATGAATTTTGAAAAAAATTTTGAATTATTAAATGAATTTTTAAACTCATAGTTTAATTCTCAAACAAAAAAATTTATTTTTTTTTAAAGAAGGTGAAATAGTCAGCAAAATAATTAATATTTTAAAACAAAAGACATGGTTTCAACACAATACAGAAATTTTCAAATAAATGACATAATTCTTAAATTGTTAAGCACAGGAATCAATTTTTCAATTAACTAATAAATGGCTATCGAAAAAGATAAATTTTAGATAGAATATGAAATATTCAAATTTTCAGTTACAAAAATTAATTTTTAATCAGAAAAATAAATTTTCAAATACAAAATTTAATTTTTGGATAGAGAAATTAATTTTTTATTCAATAAGATTAATTGTTAACAAAATACATGAATTTTTCAACAGAAAATGAAGTAATGAAATTTCGAATTAAAGAAATGAATTTTGTAACAAAAAGAATATTCTTTTATCAAAAAGGTTAATTTTTAACAAACTATGTAAATTTTCCAGAAAATTTAAAATTTTTAAACAAATTTTCAACCAAATTTTTAACCAAAGAAATTAATTTTTAACCAAACATGTGAATCATTCACCAAGATGATTCAACAAAATGTAGCAATTTTTAAACAAATAGCTGATTTTTTTATTCTAGGAGGTCAAATATCAAATCAAAAATAAAATAAAAAAATTTTTATTTAAAAAATTTATTTTTAACAGAAAAAGAAAATAAATTTTCAACCAATTAGTTAAATTGTTAAGCACAGAAATTAATTTTCAACTAAAATAAAAAATCTTTATCCAAAAATATGAATATTTAACCCAATAGTTTCATTTTCAATCCAAAAGATAAATTTTTCTACATAAAAAAAAAAAATTTTCAACAAAATAGATGAATTTTCAAAAACATTGTTTAATTTTCAACCAGATTTTTTAAAAAGAATAAATGCTTATCAAAAAAGATAAATTTTCGACAGAAAATGAAACAATGACATTTTCAGTTAAAAAAATTAATTTCCTATTGAAGAAGAATAATTTTTTTTTAAATTACAACGAACTGACAACAAAATACTGAACATTTTAAATGCACATTTGATTTTATAATTAAAAAGATCAATTTTATACCTCTAAATATAATTAAGAAAATAAATAAATGAAAATGATTGTAATTTAAATAGTTAAAAATTATAATATTTTTTAAATTGTCTTTAATGATTGCGTTATTTATTCTTTATTTGAATTCAAATAATAAAAATTCAAAAATTTCCACCTTTTATTTTAATAAAAATGTTAAAAACAAATATTTTTTTTCCTTCAATTCAGAAGAAAATTATAAAACAAAAATACCTCGTTTCCTACTCAAGAAAAATATTTAAAATAAAAAATGTGTTTTTCTTAAATAAGAAAATTCAAGAATTTGAAAAAAATAAATATTAACAAAATATATGAATTTTCGAAAACATCGTTTAATTTTCAATCAAACAGATTAAAAAAAAAGATTTAATGACTATCAGAAAAGATTGAAAAAATAAATAAAATAATAAAAGTTAGTTAAGAAATAAAATAATAAAATAAAAAATAAACGAGTTTTTTTTGGATTAGAATTATTAAATTACACCTCTTGTTGCAATAGAATCTTTTAAATTAAAATGATTTTAATTTAAATAGTTTAAAATTATAATATTTTTTAAATTTTGTTTTATAATTGTGTTATTTATTCTTTCTTTAAATTAAAATAATAAAAATTCAAAATTTTCCACCTTCTAATTTAATAAAAATATTAAAAACTAATTGGTTTTTGCCTTTAATTCAAAAGAAAATTATAAACCAAAAATACCTCGCTTCCAACTCAGTGAAAACATTTTAAATAAATAATGTGTTTTACAGAAATAAGAAAATTCAAGAATTTGCAAAAAATAAATATTAATACAATAGATGAATTTTTAAAAACATCGTTTAATTTTCAACCAGATTATTTAAAAAAACATTTTAAAAATAAATATAATAATAAAAGTTAGTTAATGAATAAAATAATAAAATAAAAAATAAGCGAATTTTTTTGGATTAGAATTATGAAATTACACCTCTTGTCACACTAGAATCTTTTAAATTAAAATTATTGTAATATAAATAGTCAAAAATTATAATTTTTTTTAAATTGTGTTATTTATTCTTTATTTTAAATAAAAACTAAAAATTCAGCATTTTACAACTTCTAATTTAATAAAAATGTTAAAAATAAATAGATTTTTTCCTTCAATTCAGAAAAATTTTTAAAACCAAAAATACCTCGCTTCCAACTCAGTAAAAATATTTAAAATAAAAAATGTGTTTTTTAGAAATAAGAAAATTAAAGAATTTGCAAAAAATAAAATTTTAACAAAATAAATGAATTTTCAAAATCATCGGTCAATTTTCAGCCAAACAAATTTTTTTTAAACATTAAATGATTTGCAAAAAAGATCAATTTTCGACAGAAAATGAAACAATGGAATTTTCAGTTAAAAAAATAAATTTTCTATTAAAGAAGATTAAGTTTTAATAAAATTACAACGAACTGACAACAAACTACTAAAAATTTTTGATAAACATTTGATTTTTTAATTGAAAAAGATAAATTTTATACCTCTAAATATAATTAAGAATATAAATGAATAAAAATTATTGTAATTTAAATAGTTTAAAATTGTAATATTTGTTGAATTATCTCTTATGATTGTGTTATTTATTCTTTATTTAAATTCAAATAATAAAAATTCAAAAATTTCCACCTTTTATTTTAATAAAAATGTTA
>JAAAKG020129949.1:0-37818 GCA_010014905.2 Druon quercuslanigerum | reverse complement strand
GAAGGAGTTGGAGGGTGCTAGGGGAGCGAGTGAGGGTGAATGAAAGAATGCATGTGAAAAAATGGTAAATAGGAGGAAAAAATAAGTGGAAGTGGAAGAAAAAGGTAATGGAAGTCATGCAAACCCTTAGGGGACACATTATGAATAAAAAAGAACAAGTAATTAACAAAAAAGGACTAGTTATATTTGCGGATAAAAAATGAATTGAAAAAAAGAATTGTTGAATTTTTAACCAAAGAAATTAATTTGTAAGTAAACAAGATTAAAATTTTCACAAAAATGTAACAGGTGAATTTTAAATTAAAAAAATTAATTGGGATTTAAAAAAAACAATGGAGATTAGAACAAAATAGTGAATTCTTCAAAAATATAAATTAATTTACGGACAAAAAGACTAACATTAAAAAAAAGACAAATTTAGAACAAAATACATGAATTATTAATCACATAGTTGAATTTTCAAATAAAAAAGATAAAGTTTCAAACAAAAATGCAATAGTTACATTTTCAGTAATAAAATAATTATTACACACAAAAAAGAGTTCTAACGAAATATTTAACTTTTCAAGCGAGAAATCGAATTTAAAAACAAATAATTTAATTTTCCCACCGATAATTTTCTACTTCAAACAGAAATTAAAAATTTTAAAAATTGATTTTAAAACAAAAGCAAATCATTTTTGAAAAAATAGATGAATTTTTAATGAAAAACGGTTACATTATGAGTTTAAACAAAAATTTTGTTTAGCAAAATAATTTAATTTTCAACAAAATACATGAACTTTTAAACATATAATTAAATTTTGTACAAAAAATTTTTTTAATGGAAAATGGAAGGTTTAATCTTTATCAAAAAAAATCATTTTAAATCAACACAAAATAATTTTTACTAAAAAGATGCATCTTTAGCAGAAGAAATGAATTCTAATTAAAAATATATAAACTTTAAACAGAATTAATAAATTATAAAAAAAATCAACAAAATTGTGAAATTTTAAACTTAAAAACGGAAATTAAAACTTATTCATTTCTTTCGTTTAAAATACATCTTTTTTAAACAAATTTTTTAATTTAGAATGAGATTCGGTTTTTAGGTAAAGATTAAGCGTTACATTTGCCAATCAAAATGGATCTTTTTAGTTGAAGATTCATCTGTATGGTTGGAAGTTCATGTATTTCGTTGAAACTTAACCTATTTTGCGGCAAAGTTTTTATTGATTTTTGTTAATTTTTTAAAAAATTCAATCAATTTTGATCAAAATTCGATTTTTTTTATTGTTTGAAGCTTGATTTTTTTTAATTTAGACTTTACGTTTTCGGTAGAAAATTAGTGGTTTAAAAATAAAATTTTTTGTTTTGAAATTAAATTTTTTGCTTGAAAATTTAAATATTTTGTTAAAACTTTGTTTTTTGTGGGTAATAATAATTTCTTTTATTAAAAATTTAACTATGTGGTTGCAAATTTATGCATTTTGTGGAAATTCGCTATTTTTAGAAGAATATTACTCTTTTTGTTCGTAAATTCATTTCTTTCTCGGAAAAGTTCCCTTTTTTGTTGAAAATTCGATTGTTTTCTTTTTTCAATTTTAATTTTCTGAACACAAAATTTAAATGTCCCATTTTTGGTTAAAAATTACCCCTTTTTACTTCAAAATTAATTTCTTTGCTTAAAAATTGAAGTATTCTTTTTGCTTTAACTTAAAATTCGTTTTTAAAGTTGAAAATTGAGCAATTTCATCGGAAAGTTTTTTTCGAAAAATTATATTTTTAGTTTGAAATGTTATCTATTTTATTCAAAAATTTATGTCTTTGGCAGAAAATTCGTATTATTTTCAGGATGGAAATTATTTTTTTTAAACTTTTAAATATCTTTTAAAATGAATCGAATTTTCCAACAATCTTTAGAAACTCCTGGTTATTATGCGTCGAAAAAAACATCTGAGTCATTTTATGCTTGGTAAGGATTCAAATTTTTTTTAAATTTGACGTGATTTTAAATTATTTAAACGCAAGGCTTAAAATATTCTTGAATATTCCTGGGTTAATTTAAATCAATTTTTTAGACTAAAACATTATTTAAAGAGAATATTTAAAATATTTTAAAAAGTTTCCAATGCCTTTAAAAAAGAATCTAGAAGATTTTAAGGAAATCTTTTAAAATTTGCAAAATTTTCTAAAACTGTTGGGAGAAAATTGATTCATTTAAAGATATTTATCTAACTTTTCCTACAATTCTGCTTAAATCCTATAGATTAAAAAAAATTTCTGCAAAATATTTTAGATTCTTTTTTGACGATTTTGGCAATCTTTTGGAATTCTTTAAATATGCTCTTTAATTATTATTTAATACGAAAAATCGTTTGCAATTTTCGTAGGAATTTTAAGAGAATTTTTTTTATTCTTTTGAAACCTTTGAAAATTATTAAAAAGCTGCAAAGTTTTTTATTTAAAATCGGCAAAAATTTCTACCTAAATTTTCTTTGAACTTATTAATATTTTCTAAAATGGAACTTTGCAGGAATAAAATCAGCATTCTTATTTTAAACCTAAATAATAATTTTTTAAAGTTTAAACAAGTTTTTTCTTTGGTATAAATATTCGTTTATTTTAATTTTTAAAATATATAAACGTATGTATCAAGTAAAAAATTTTTCAGCACTGGTTTATCTCAAAATTTCTACTAAGTTTTTTTTAAAATTATTTTTGTTAATTATTTTAGTTATTTTAAATTAATTCTTATATTATGTTTAAAAATATGATGTACTTTTTATCAATACCAAAAAGAATACAAAATAATATTCATAATAATATAACATAAAAATTACAAATAAATATTTATTTTTCAACATTTTTTGAACACTTTACTTCGATTTGAAATTAAATGTCCATAATTGAGACCAATAAAATATTTATTTGTAGTTTGTTTTTAAATTTATATAAATATACTGTTTTTTAATTCTTAAGAAAATTCCAAAATCAAGAAATATTTGATACATTCTCGAAAATGCTTTGAATTTTTTAAATATTTTTATTCTTTTCAAAATGGCTCAAATTCCTGAAAATATTTTTAACTGACTTCAATTTTTCTTTTTTTAAAAATCATTCAAAATGTGAAAAAATGTATTTATTCTTTTGAAACCATTCCAAATTCTTTTATGGCTCATAAAGTTTATTTTTAAAATACTTTAAAAATCTACACTTCTACAAATATTTTAAAGTTGGCATAGAATGTTTGCTTTTAAATATGCTTTAGAACCATCTACGTTCTTTCAATATTATCGGAAACCTTTTGATATGTTTAAAATTTTTTAAAAATATTCTCCTAAAGTTCATTTTTCAAAATAAAAAATTATTAAAATTTTTCATTCGAATACTGTTATCAGTGCAAACGGATCGTGAGGTGGGTCAGTTGGGTCACCCCGGTCACCCTCTTGAAGATCTCCTAATTCGGAAAGGGTCATCATCCTTAATTCAGTTTGGACGTGTTGGCGACACTTCAGTCAATAGCAGGAGGGTGGGTGGTGTCTTGAAACTAGCTCGAGACATCATCCCATCTTTCGATGAGACGAACATGTTGGTCAACATGTTCATCGAGAATTGTCGCGCCGCTGCCGTAGACATGCACCTACTTATAATGTTTATAAAAAAAAAACAAGGTAATCGGGCACGCCCGAAAAAACATTCAAAATATGGTGGAAGCCTCCTTGGAAGAAATTTTCAAATCTTTACAAAGGGCTTTTGGATCCAGAGCCGACGCGAGTCAATTGGCGCAAGAGCTCGCCGTAATCACGGGAAAACAGGGCGAAAATGTGGCTGATTGTGGGATTCGCGTAAGCGACATTCTTAACAAGATAATTATTCGGGTCATGGACAAAAAACCAGGAGCTAGGGGTCTGGAACGTTTTCAGGAGTACAAAGAAAATGCGACTAACAGTTTTATGTGGGGATTGGTTCGCGAAACTCTATATTTTTTTTAAACAAAGGTCTCCCACCACGTTAGATAAAGCTATCGAGCTTGCTGCCGGGGCAGATTTAGAAAATACTACATGAAACAGCGTCCAGGGCATGCGTCCGATGTCATGCAATAACCTAATACATAATAGTGACAAATTTGGATCACAAAAGCGAGTAGCGAAAATTGAGGGGGTACGAGAGTCTCCAAACGGTAAGAGAAAATCACTGTCTTCTATTTAGTATTTTAATTGCGATGAATTTGAGTATTACAAGCGTAATTGTTCCAAGTTGGAAAACATAAATAATTACAAAAGAAAAGGTCAAAGTAATAGCAAGAAGTGCACCTATTGCCATTATTATTATATTAACGAATGTAGGTTGAAACAAAGACATGACAAAGACCGTAAAAATAAAAGATCCCGCTTTATGCCAAGGGGCGATTGGAACTCTCGCCAGGGGAGTCTGCACTCGAACGTGACGTCCCTGAACCCAAATAACCGCCCTGAAAACGCGCCGTGCTTAGTATCGGTTCCAACAAATCTAGGTCAAACCCAGCATTAACACTGCAGGATAATTGTTTTCATATGGGTAGAGCTTCTTTCATGATTGACACTGGTTTTGATTTGAATTTGATCAATGAATATTGTGTCAATTCATGAACTTGAATTTATCCAAATCGAATGGCGATGGTGTCTATTCGCGGCGAAATTAAAACATTAATTAATGGATTCGAAACGTACTTCCACATAGTACCGAATAATTTTACGATTCTGCAAAATGGTATTTTGGGAATGGCCTTTTTAAAGCAGCAGAGTGCCACTCTTTTAGTGGCAGGCATTGATATTCATCTAGGAAGCTTAGAATCCGTAAATTATAAAACCCTTTGTCTGCCCGCTAGGTCGAAAATTTTTGTAGAAATTCCCTTAAAAGAAAATAATTTATTAGAAGGGTACATTAGAAAAATTGACGCAGGGCCTAGTGTCTTCATAGGCGAGACTGCGGTCACGAGGAGTGGGGATATAGCGAGGTGCTTTACCACTAACTGTACCTCCAGTGACGTACAACTCACCCACGTGCCTGCAGAATTAGAAGAGTGTACTGTGGTACCACCACGTGCGCAAACTGGTGTACATTCTTCAAATACCAAAGAAGGACAGAAAGAACGAGCAACGAAGTTCGCTCTTCTTTTAAAAATCCGCGATCTTCACGACCTTAATGAGGATGAAAAATTAAATTTGTTCGAAACAATAGGAGAGTTTCTGTACCAATTTCATCTACCCGTCCGTAAGCAGGTCAATGAACTTCTCGCAAGTGGCATAGTGCAGTCATCAGACTCTCCGTATAACTCACCCTTGTAGATCGTGCCTAAAATGTCCGATGAACAAGAAAATAAACGTTGGAGAATGGTGATCGACTATCGCGCCTTGAACGAGAAGACTGTAGGGGATGCCTACCCCCTTCCGAACATCTCGGACATACTTGATCAACTAGGTGGCGCAAAATATTTCTCCGTTTTAGACTTGGCCTCGGGATTCCGTCAAATTTCAATAGATCCTGAATCTTGCGCAAAAATAGCATTTTCTACCCCTTTTGCTCACCTTCAATTTACGCGAATGCCATTTGGCCTCAAAAATGCCCCCGCCACTTTTCAGAGGCTCATGGACCGTGTCCTTTCGGGACTTCATTGTATCGAACTTTTCATGTACATGGACGACATAGTCGTTCACGAAAAATCATTAGAAGATCATTCGAGTAAGTTTAGAGCTCTTTTAGGTCCTCTAAAGGTGGCCGGATTGGCACTCCAATCCAAAAAATGCCAATTTCTGAAGAAACAGATATCCTATCTGGGTCATGTTATTTCAGAATGTGGCGTTAAACCGGATCCTAGAAAGGTGGAAGAAGTTAAAAAATTTCCCAATTCCTAGACAAAGGAAAAATATAAAACAATTTCTCGGATTAATAGGTTATTATCGACGTTTCATTTCGGAATTCGCCAAAATTGCGAAACGACTTAATTATCTTCTAAAATGTGTTGTACCATTTAAATGGACAGAAACCCAGAAATCAGCTTTTGAAACGCTCTGTGACATATTTTGTTCGAAAACCCTTCGTCAGTACCCTGATTTTACTAAACCATTTATTGTAACGACAGATGCATCGAAATATGCATTAGGGGCTGTGTTAAGCCAAGGCGAAATTGGAGAGGATTTGCCGATCGCCTATGCACCTGGTACCTTAAATGATGCAGAAACTTGATATTTTATAACTGAGCAGGAACTTCTTGCAATTGACTTCGCGGTCCAGCATTTTCGCCCATATCCGTATCGCAGAAAATTTGTGCTGTTTGCCGATTATCGTCCTCTAGTTTTGCTACATAATTTAAAAGACCCTAATTCTTATTTAAGGCGCTGAAAAATTAAACTGAGTGAAAATGATTATGACATTATTTATAAACCTGGGAAAATAAATGCAAATGCGTACGCGCTTTCCCGAAACTCTCCTGATAATTTAAATCAAGGCATCGAGACCTCGACGCCTTACACCGCAGGTGGTCGGATTGTGTGCAGCGCTTGTCCTTATGCGAACATCGGGTGGGGAGCGGGGGTTGCAGCCTGAGAGTGTTCTCGAGCAAGAGGACCTTAACACTGAGAAAATAGAGAACCTGGTAGAATATGTCTTCCTGAGTCGCGATGTCTTCGATGCAGCCGATGAAAAAATGAGTTCCGATGAAGAACCTGATTCGGAAGAGTACGATAATGCCCCTGAGGTAGAATTAGAATATTTCCATAAGACAAAGCGAACCGAGGTAACCAGACTGAGGGCGCTGTTTTACGTTTGTAGGGACCCCATATCAGCGCACTACCCCATCACCAGGAATGGCGCACCATTTGGGGGAAAGAGACACTTGGTCCCTAGAGATTTTAAGTGCAACAAAGACGGCCCAGTAGAGCAAGGCCGTAATTTTCAGGGACCCCAGGTACGATACGCAGATTTGGCACCGAGTCCACAGCCAGCCTCGAGTGAGCCAGGTGAGAGTGACGGAGACGCTCGAGGTACGAGCGAAACGGCTGCGGAGAGGGAACTACTGGGCTCAAGGGAGAACAGGTGGATAGAGAAAGAGGGGTCGGTTTCGGAAACGCGCGAAAGCGAGATGGAATGCGATGTTTCGCCAGACCTAGTAGGCGTTGAATCGTGTTTGAAATATAGCAAGGATAAACTACTTATGCGTAAAGGGCACATCGTCAATTTCAAATCGAGTGATTGCCATTTAGATTCTCAGGTCAACAGGGATATAATTAGGGCTCTCCATGATTTTTCGCGCGGAGTAATGTCATTAAAAGAGGCTATGATCCCTCTTAAGGTCGAATGTGTAAAATTTTTAAAATTTGGAAATGGCTTCGTTGATTTGTCATGGTCTTCAATTGAACAAATAATCCAATAGCATTTCGCTGGAAATGGACTTGTGCTTTTATTTGCTCAGGAGAAATTATTTTTCCAGAAAAATCTAATCCAGAAAAAATAATTAAGAAAGCCCATAAATCCACAGTAAGAGATATAAAAGTATCTCAAAAACGTATTGGAGAATAGGAGGGGATTATTTTTGGAATAATCTCATAACCGATGTTCAAAAATATGCCAATTACTGTAGGAAATGCCAGGAAAATAAACTAATAAGAGTTAAAAATCGTCAACCGATGCATATTAGTGGCAACCCTGCGCAACCATTTGAAAAAGTCCAAATGGACATAGTTGGACCTCTGCCCGTTAACCCGCTTGGAAATAAATATATCCTGAAGATTCAGGACAATTTTTCAAAATACGCCGATGCTATACCTGTACCCCAAATAGACGCAACCACTATTGCCACAGCACTGGTAGAGCAATTCACTTCAAGGTAGGGTTGTCCTCGTATAATCCATACCGATCAGGGAACCAATTTCACAAACAACCTGATGAAAACCTTTTGCAAAATTTTTAAGATTGTGCGAGTCACATCGATTGCATTCCATCACCAATCTCTAGGCTCATCAGCACGTAGCTACGAAACCCTAGTAGAGTATCTTTGACAATATGGTGATAAACAAAGCTGGGAAGAATAGCTGCTTTTAGCCATTTTCTCGTATAATGTCACAGTCCATGAAAGCACCGGTTTCGCACCTTATTCCCTGATATTTGGTAAAGAAGCCAATATCCCAACTAGTCTTGAAAAAGAAGCCCCCCCCCCGGTCACGTATCTTCAATACATAAATGATTTTTTCAGAAAACTTCACAATATTCATGCAGAAGTTGCTGAAAAAATTAACGCTGCTAAGGAAAGATCGAAGAAATGTAACAAGAAAAAAGCAAATCCTGAGAATCCCAATCCCAATGTATGAGAATCCCAATGTAGGAGATCACGTGCACCTCCTCAACGAACCCCGTTAAACAAATTTCGATAAATACTATACAGGACCATTTATTTTAAAACAACTAACCGGTGATGTCAATGCCAAAATACGATTAGGATCCACAAGGACAAAGATAGTCCACATTGACAAGCTGAAACAAGCAGCCCTCCCATTCAACCCAGAATAAATCTAAATTACAAACTAGTTGCATACTCAATCTAAAATCTTATGTTGCAAAAACTTTACTTTAATAAAATAAAATAAAATTAAACTAATTAAAGTATGATTAGAATATTTCTAGTAATAATTGATTTTTCTATTAAATGATACGCTTCAAATTAACATCATACAGACTTTAAGAAGTAAGCTCAATTTACAATAAGATTGGACTAGCAGTGCGCTTGGTAGTGAACGGGAGAGGTTGGTGGACAACCTCGTGTTTCTTGTGATTATTCTCGGCTCACCGTTTCCACTATGTCTTTTAATGTAAAATTTTACTTGTAAATGGGAATGCAAATTTAATTTTATTGTTTCTTTATTTTTAGTCAATAATTATACTCCCTAACATGTAAATATAATCATAATTCAATTCGTTTCAGTCTTGTATTGAATATTACAAACAATTAGATAATACCACTAGTTTCTTTTAATATCTACAGCCTAAATTTAATAAATTAGGTAACATTATTTTACCTTAACTTTGAAATCCTACTTTTCTTTCAACGCATTCAAGATTTTATATTTAATTAGGATTATAATTGCGAAAAAGTAATTACATGACTTTCTATTTTTTAAGGGTGATGGTGTAACGTGTTGCGACACAGGTTCGATTTCGTCTTATTGCGAAAGCAGCGCTCGCAGGTATATCAAACATCTGCTTCCCATTTTCTAGCGATAGGAACAGAGATCCGCTCGACCAGGTTAGAGGGTATCGGAATCCCACTCCAGGAGTTTCAGGGCGCTAAGACCCTTTTACTAAATAATCTGTAGCATAGTGATTTCTCAAGTGGATAAGCAATTATTATACAATTAATAATGATCTAATAACATTGTCTAATAACAGATAGATAGTAAAAAAATATTGACTTACGTTATTGTCGTAGGGCAACGACGCAACCCTACCGGATGTTTATTTTGTGACTACAATGCACAAGCACGTGTCACTAGTGGTAGTGCGATATAAGGCCCTAAAACAGCTGTTCAATCCACACTTGAATTTTTTTTCCGAGCTTCACCACCGCGGAATTTATTTGGAAACGACTCAGTTAAGGATGAGCGAAAGTCTTAGTCGACGGAACTTTAGTACATGGCTCGTACACGTTAACTATTTCGAGTTTCATTTAACTTTTATTAGGACATCCAATCGACAATTTTCGAAGGTACAAAAATATAGGATAACCATTAATGTTGGGTTAACTAGCCGCAATCTTTAATTATTATAATTTTGGTTTTAATACGTAATTTTGAGAATCAAGAAAATAATAAATAGGTTTTACACGTTAGGAAGAATAAGACTCGATTTAGATCACAAACTTAATTTATTCAAAAAGACCTGAGCTAAGCTGACAGTACAATAAAATAGCTAAATCCCTATTCTTATTCTTACATTATCGAAATGATTCTCGAACTGCCACGATTTCGACACGGATGTTTTTACCTGGGTTCTTTTATATTTTCTTTGACTTGCATTCCTTTTCAGTTTCGCGTATTTTAGGCCCTTGTTCTGATGAAGATGAACCTTCCTCCTGTTGAACTAGTGTAGATGGACCGCCCTGGTCAAGAAATTGCCTTACGTTGTACGAAAACGTACTACGTGCACCTTTCCGTATTCCAAATACTTCCTTTCCATTTTTTCTACTAAATCGTATTCTAATCTCGGTTTTACAAACATTACATATTTTTCGGAGGTAACCGTGATCGGACAGTCCCACTATGGTATTAGTTGATTTTTCTAGTACTGGAAGTATGGGGGAATCGTCCAGCTCAAGATAATTACCATTTTTTTCATACCAATGAACGTCACCAAGACGCATTGGCTTTAAAACTTTCAGAGTCAGAGTTGAACCTAATTCTGTAAAAAAAAAGTAAAAGTTGACACCATGCGCCTTGAAAGAAAATATTATTTCAGGGCTAATTTTAGGTATTAAATATTATTTAGCACAGAGGAATAGTAAGCAGTACGATTCCTGTAAGTGGGCAGTGGAACCACGAACGACCAAGAATTCGTAAATGTTGCCACGCATGGATACAATAATACAAATCCTTCCATAGTATTACATTATGATGTTAGGTATTTCTTCCCAACTCAGACCTTATCATTATTTTTAATTGCTATAGCGCATTGTACAAAATTATTAATAATTACTAAATTTTCTAATTAGATTATGTAATTGTCAACACCGATGACACTGATTTTATGATTCGCCATCTTAAAAACGTAACTTACAGGAGTTGTCTACTGTTTTTGAGGTATATTACGCCAAAATCGTATTATACGTAGAAAATACTCGAGTTGCGCGTAACTGACCAATCCTGATGGATACCCACGAGCGGCTCCTCGACGAGCCGACCTTTTGTACACCTTCACATCCTACTCTTTACCACAAGTCAAAGTAACAGTGTGCGCGCGTAGCTCCTACTTCGGAATTAGTTGTCTGCTCGTGTGGCTTACTCCCTTAACTCAAAAGAGGTTATGAACGTGAAAATAAGGCTTCTATTAGATTTTTATGATAAATTTCGTCATATTTGATTAACGAGTTTTATTTTTTCTTCTCATATGATGCCAAACTCATGACAGTCCTAATAAATTGTTAATTAATAATAAAAATCATTATGACTTCAAGCAAAGTTAGATACTATCTCTAAAAATTAATATATCACCGACGTTATTTTCACTTTCAAGAAAAGAGTTTAATTTTCAACTTAAAAAGATAAATTTTAAAAAACAAATGTAATAGTTGATGTTTTCACCAAAAAGTATTTCTAAATTTAAATCAAACGTAAGTTTTTTATCAAAAAGAGAAAAATTTTTAACGAAGAAAATTAGTTCTTTATCAAGAAGACAAATTTTTAACAAAACACATGAATTTTCATCTAAAAAAGACAAATTTTTAACAAAATATAAGAAATAATTACACTCTCGCCTACCAGGGTATTTAGATTTTGAATTATTGGCCATAATTATTTGAATCCAATCTACAGAAAATAATTATTAATAATTGTTCATTTTTATTTCAGATGATTAAATTATGTATTTTAAAGAATAAAATTTACTGAAGATATGAATTATTTACTGAAGATATAAATTATTTTACAGTTTTCGATGACTGTGATGTAATAGAATGAATCTTTTGATCGTGAAATTTGGTAAATTTTTATAACTTGATGTTAACTTTTTAAAATTTTATAATTTTCCATTTTTAATTTTTTTAAATTTTCTACCACGCGGACACTATAGATTTTGAGAAAATTCAAAATTACTGAGATTTTCTTGTAAAACGTTATTTTTAAGTTTTGAAGATTTGTAGAAATATGTAGAAAGAGAATCTGAAAGATTTTAAAACAATTTCTTCGGAGTTAAGTCTTTTTTTTATTTATAGAAAGGATTTATTTTTCGTGAAAAGCGAATTCTAAAAGAAAATTGAATCTAAATTGCAAAATTAGAAAAACATCTATTAAAATAGAGAAAGGTTTCAAGAGAATGAAAAAAAAACTTTCTTTAGATTCCCAGAGAAATTTTTAATGATTTTTTATTCTGAAAAATTAACTTTGGGATAATGTTCTAAAATATTTCCAAGTATTTCCAAAAAATTTACGAAAAATGATTTTTTGGAAACTTAAAAAGAAAAAAACATTTAAAACGTTTAAATATTAAAAAAGATTGATGGAAAAGGTTAATTTGAAAATTATAGAAAGTTTGAAAAAAATTTAGATTTGTTACAATTTTGTGAAAAGGGGATCTTTTTATAAATTTGGAAAGGTTTTAAAAAAATCAATTTTTTTCTTATTACATTTTCAGAGTGTCGAGTTTTCATTTTTAAAGGAGACAATTTCAATATAAAATTTAGTCTTGCAATCTAATTTTGTGATCTAATTTAAAATTCAAAAATTTACTTATTTTAAATTAAAAAGTCTTTGAGCTTGAACAATTTAAAATTGAAGAGGTGAAAAATAATAAATATTCAGATCCTTCGATAAACAATTATAATTTTTAAGTTAATATATATATAGATTATTAATAAGGCATATAAACCTTTAATGAATAAATTAAAAAAAATTTTAATCATTTAAACATTTGTAAAACCTTGCAAAAGATTTTTAAACATTTCTAAAACAAATACAGAAGATACTAAGACAATTTTAGTTATAGTTCAAGAAAGTTCAAAAAATATTAAGGGATTCTAGAAGTCTCGAAGAGATTAAAAATATTTTAAAGCTTTGACACGTTTCCGAAAATTTATAAAATATTCTTTTTTTTTTCTGATCTCTAAAACGTCTTAAAATACGTTTTAAAATTGCCAAATAAAAATAAATTCTCTTAAAGTTTCCAGATAATTATGCCAAAATATCCATGTCTAAAAAACTTTTTAAATTTTATCGAGAAACCTAATAAAATTATATAATTAAATAATTCATTAGTATATATGTTAATATAACGTTTAATGAATACTATTGACATTCAATTTTAATTATTTTTTCAAAAAGACATTTTTTGGTTAGAATCATCATTTTAATTTAAAGTTATTCTTTTTCTTTTTTTTTTAAACATTCTTCTTCTTGATAGACGAATTATGTACTTGGTTCAAAGTTCAACTATTCGGTGTAAAATAATCTTTTTTGTGAAAAATTCATATTTAGCGAGTTAAAAAGTTAAACTTTTTTTCAAATAATTCGTCTCTTTAGAAAAATATTCAACTGTTCTTGATTTAAAATGTTTGGATTTAAATATCGTTAAAGGAGCTTTAACAAAAGAGAATTCACAATCACCAAATTACTGTTGTCGATGCTTTGACTAATCACTTTTTTCTATAGAAAAACCATTGTAAACATAGAATTTCTTCAAAAATCCTATGAATTCCTTAAATAATGTGAACTCCTTTAAGATCCCTGCAATAATTAGATTTCCTTAGAAATATCTAGAAGTCCCTAGAATTTTCATTTAATTGATCCTCTAAAGTCTTATGAAATTCTTCGAAAACACTTAAACAAATTTTAATCTTGATAAATTCATTAGCAGTCTTGAAAATACCGTAAACTTTATTATTTAAACTTTAAACTTTATTTCTTGAAAGTCAACTATTGAAAATATTGACTAATTCTTTAGTTGATTTAGCTACTAATCAATTTGTTAACTTTTTACTGGAATGTTGTCTATTTCTGAGGTGACTAGTATGAGGTGAAGTAGACTGGGTGTGTAAATATTTATGATTAACCGCCTTGGTGCCATGATTTTTAAATGCTTTATGTTGGCGTAAATACTGACAAGTTTCACAATATGCTAATAAAAAAAGTTTTATTGTGGAAAAAAGATTTCCTAAATATTCAATACGACCATAAATTTCTTACTTATTGATAAAAGGTATTAATATTATCAGTCAATCGATTGACCTCAAATCAAGGAGTCTTTTCTGTTTTTATATCAACTTTGAATTATAATAATAAAGAAAGATTTGCCCTAAACTAATATCTTTCTAAAGTTATAAAGAACCATAACTTCTAACTAGACCATAGCTCTAAGTCTAACTGGCCGTTACTAGCAAAACAGATTTTTCAAATGCAATAAAGTTATTTAATACTACAGCTTCTTAAAATTTTGTAAGATCACAAAAGAGTATTGTTTATGATGGACAAACGAACTTTGAAAATAAAATCTTATCCTTGGACTCCTGAAGTCGAATTATGTTAAGACATATTATTATATTTTCATATTTACCAATGCAATTAAAGATGGGCACTAAGATGAACAAAAGAATATAAATGCTTTCCATTTTTTCCAAGTGGTGGAAAACCTGATTGCAGTATTATTAAAGAATTTGGTTAACAGTCTAAGTAACGAATATTCTGGCCCATCGTTAGAATATATGTAATGCAATCATTATATAAATGTTGATAGACAAAAACATTTTCCACCTGAGAGACTTTTCTCTGTTTAGTGAGTTTCAAGGAAAAAAATATGTACTAAATTCGCTTTGTTCCACTTATATGGAAAAACTAACATGAATTCGAGAAAATAAGTTGTAAGAATAAGAAAGTCATTATTCTTCAGCAGATTTGGTCAAATATTTGATAGATTTCCTAGTTTTCTATTTTTTTTGAGTATGCAATAGATTGAAATGAATTCCAAAGTAGTTCATAAGATTGTAATTGAATGGCAAATACCAAATGGGCTGATGATTTTTAATGATTTCGAAGGTTGATGGATCGCATTCGTGAAAGCTCAAGACTCTTTTTGGAAGATTAAAAACGGCAGGTTTAAGATTGCAGGCTAAATAATGTAAATTTTTATAAAGCGAAATTACTTATTTGGGGCATATTATTACTTAGAAAGGGTTAAAATCTGACTCGAGGAAAATAGAAGCCGTTAAAAGTTTACCAATTCCCAAGCGGAAAAAGGGTGTTAAACAATTTTTAGAATTGATTGGTTATTATCAGCGATTCATCCCAAATTGGGCTAAAATAGATAAACCATTAACTGCAATTTAAAAAAAAGATGTATTTCAATGGGCTTAATTGCAACAAGAAGCTTTTGGAACTCTAAGGGACAAAATCTGTTCAGAACCTTTGTTGCACAATGCAGATTTTACTAAACCATTTTTGCTCACCACTGACGCATCAAATTATGCATAAGGAACAGTTTTAAGTCAGAGAGAGATTAATAAAGACTTACCGATAGCTTTTGATTCAAGAAGTTTAAATGAAGCCGAAATAAATTATAGTTAGACAGAAAAAGAACTTTTGGCCATAGTTTGGGCCGTGAGACATTTTCGGCCTTATTTAAATAGGCGTTAATGTACGTTGAATACTATTCATGAGCTGTAATTTGGTCATACAAAATAAAAGATGCAGGTTCCAGGTTGGCTAGATGGAGAATTAAGCTTGACGAATATAAGTACGTTATTCAATATAAACCAGGAAAAATAAATTCAACCCGAATCTGTTACTATGGCGCGGTAGAGAGGGAAATGGATCGCAAAAGTATTTATAAGAAGAGTCCAGAAAAGGATAATGAAATTAATCATGAAATCAATAATTTAATTGTTAAAAGTTTTATAATTAGTAAAAATGTCGGCTCTGTGAATACCGAATATTATTCAGAACATTCTGAAGAAGGAAATTATAGCATTGATCATAGTGTGTATGATACTGTTGAGGAACATGAAAATACAGCGATGGTAATAGCTTCCTCGGGTACAGCACTCGGAAATAAAGGTTCCGTATGACTGCCGGGTGTCGGGACAGGCACTTCCGATCGGTACACTACCATAGGACAATCTACGCTACTGTCTGCTGTAGAGGATTGGCACTCGAATCCCGGGTTTGATAGGAAGCATGCTTTAAAGAATGCTCGTCTCAGTCAAGAGATAAGTCTGGGGAGTGCAGGTCATCCCGTAAATGACTGCGATAAGCGGCTACCACTGTACCAGCGATACAGAGTCTTTTCTGTCTGCCAGTTAACTAATTCAAAGACGCTAATATTTTAGGGAACCCGCAGGCGGGCGATGTGGCGATAATGTCGAAGCCACGACATCCGTCCAAGAAGAAGGAGAAGGGTATCATAGCTAATCTTGATCACGTTCGAGCAGATGGACCATCGACTGAATACGAAAAATTTGAGACTAAATGTCTGGATGCGAGTCTGGATAAACTCCACTGTATCGGTGGAGCTAAATGCCACATAAATTTAGAAAGAATGGATCAAATGGCGATGGTCTGCACTCGGGGACGCCTTTGCAGTGATAGAACTGAAGTCATTGAGAAATGTGAAAATGAAACAACCACAGTTAGCACTCAGGAACTTCCTCGCAGTGTTGAATCAGAAGTTCTTGAATTTTTGAGTCTAAAGTTTCACACAGAAAAGATTCATTTAAACAATTCATCCGCCTTAGTAATTTTAAAGTGTAAAATTTAATATGGCACTGACAAAATTACAATAAGAAATGGCGATGTAGTCAATTTTATTTTATCAGATTGTAAATCGGAATCAACAGTCAATAATGAAATGATAAAATGCCAAATGATTGAAGCAGACGATTTGGAGACAGTGATCCCAAAAATTGGAGATGTGATTGTTTTTCTAATAACAGTCGTTATATTTTTAATTCAGTTATTACACTAGAATTCGCAAAAAAATGTATTGGAAAAATATGAGAATTGATATTCAGAATTACATCAGACTTTGTAGAAATGGCCAAGAAAGGGAACTAGTTAGAATCAAAACAAGAATGCCCATGCAAATCACAGACAAACCTAAAGAACCAGTTCAGAAAGTTCAAATAGATATAGTTGGACCATTGTCAAGAACTATCAGAGGAAATAGATTTATATTAACTCTTCAGGATAATTTTTCAAAATTTTCTGATGCTGTTCCTATACCAAACGCTGAAGCAGAAACAATAGCTATAGCGTTGGCCGGTCACTTTATTATGAGGCCTAAATGTTCAAGCATAATTCGGACTGATCGGGGTCATAATTTCATGATTGAGGTGAAGAAATCTTTTTCCAAAATTCTCAAAATTGAGAAAATAAATTCAACTCCTTGTCATCCTTAATCGCTGAGTTCTCTAGAAAGAAGCCATCACAGCTTAACTTACTATTTTAAGCAATTTAGTAAAAAACAGGATTGGGATGAATGGTTGCTCCCCATGCATTAATTTATGGGAAAAAATGAATTTTCCGACTACTTTTTCGGAAAATAAACCCCCTTCCACTTAGGTTAAACATGTGTTAGACTTGTTTCAAAAGTTGGTTGATGATCAAAAAACGGTTGTAGAAAATTTAAAAGCAAAAAAGAAGGATCAAAAAGGGATTACGTTTTGAAGTTTAATGGTCATAAGTTCAGTAGACAATATTCTGACCCGTCTAGCAACCTTTTTAACGCTGGGCCCACAAATCAAATGCTGGTGCCATTTACGAATTTATCGAGATGCTGTTGCTGCAACAAGCAGTTTCTTGATTTGGTGCCAGCTCGCTTATAAGTAATAAAAATGAATTTTTTTAATTGCAACGAGTGCACGAAAGTCTTAACCTCGAAGAAAAACTGGCATATACATTTACGTAAGGTCCATAACCTGGAACCTTACAAAAGAGACGAACGGTGATGTGAGTGTGCTCCATGCGGAAAAGTCCTTAGGACTAAGTTCACATTAAAATGAGATTGTGAAAATCATCACCGAAAGGAAAGTGAACATGTGTGTGACAAAAGCTTTGAAAGAGTGAATCCAGAAGAAATATTAAAACGGCGTTCTTAACTAACCTGCCTAAAATCGTTGGAACCGGAACCTAACCGGTTTCTATCCGCATCCTGTAATATTTGCACCCGATTCCTAACCGATTCTGAACCGGCCCTCATCCTTATTTCGAATCTGGGTTGTAACAGTCACAAAATTGGTTTGTAATTGGGTCATCATCATATTCCTAACTGCTTTTTAACTGGCCCTCAACGCTCTCTAACCAGATTTTGTCCCGGGGTTGTAGCTGGCACCTAACCGCTTTCTATCCAGAACCCTGCAATATGTGTACCCGATTCCTAACCGGTTCTTTACCGAGCCATATCCGAATTTCGTCGCTGGCTTCAGATCATAACCGTTCTCTTAACGGATTTTGTCCTCGGATTGTAACCGGCTCCTAATCTGTTTCTAATCCTGCAATATTGGTATCCGATTCCTAACCGGTTCTTAACCAGCCCCTGTCCCAATTTCGTCTCCGGGTATAAACTGTCACCTAACCGGCTTGTTTTCTATTGCCGGATAGTTGCCGGTCAGGAACGGTTAGAGCACCGAGTTAGGGCTAAACCTACACCCGCTTGACAAGTTCTGAGGACGGATGTGAATTTGGCGCATCAAACTACGTAGGGGTACATGTGCCTCATACCCTGTGATAAATCATGACGCGAAATGTTTTGGATCATGGCTAGGCAAGCGTCATGAAACCAATATGAAGTTCGTCGTCGACATGCGACTTAAGCGCATTTCGTAACCCCAAATGGCGGGACCATAGTTTGTTGGATCATGGAGATTTTAAAACACATAAAATTCACATACCAGATATATTATTGCGATCCACAAGAGAAACCCTTAACACGAAGGTCAATAATTATAAACTGAATAAATAACACACCTTATTTTACTATCATCGGTAGTTAATTGGATTATATTATACATTATTAATTCTAGATGAAATCAGTCTGATCTTTACAGAAAATTTAGGTGGGTATTTAAATATTTACTAATAAATTTAAAAAGAAAATGGTAAAAGTACTTTTGAAAACAAATTTTTAAAAGAATAAACAAAAAAATTCTTAAAAAGTACTGTGTAAAGTCTATTGAATATCCGCAAACAATAACAGATAAGTCACTTCCAACTGGGCACTTTAAAATTTACAGATGCACAGTTGTATCACTGGCTCTCGACGTGTAAAGTTACATCGTGCAGACTAAATTGCGAAAATTCTGATTTGCATGAAGCTTAAAAACTTTCACTTAAAATTATAGATATCTATATTAAATTGTAATATTTACCAATAGAATTTAGGATCACAGCCAAGGACAAGACAGGAGTCCACATAATCCTCATCTTTTCTTATCAGACGAAAAACTGATTAATGAATATTCAACAATTTTATTACAAATAGAGCTACTGAGTATTCTGATGCTTTATTAACTTATATAATATATTCATTTTTGCGTTATCTCTTACATTAGAGACGTCAGCATTGACCTTCTGAGATATTTGCATTTGATAAGAGTTAGCGTGAAGCAAAAAAATTTGGTTACAAACATTACTGAAGCAAATTTCAATCGTAGTTGGTTCACATTAAGTAATAAGATTATTGAAAGCAATTTAATTGTTTCTGAGTTTTTACATTTATAAAGAGAGGGAGCATAATGCGGCAATGCACAGGTCACGTGGTCGGGGTTTCTCTCATTTTCGAATCTCCTTCTTCGTCATTATCACGTGATTTGTTCTTAACATGACGAAAATTTACGTAACGTAAACGCTATCGCAAACTCAAGGATCATCATTCATTACCCAGTAAATAAAAAAAGATTCAAAAGAATTTAAAGTTAATAGGGGCGTGCCAGAATTTAAATCCGGTTTGTGGAACTTTCCGGATTTATAAATGTTTTGGTAGGTCGAAATTACGTTGAATCCCGAATGTAAAGATTAACAGAAATGTCCGGTCTTATCCGCCTTAATCCTTCGCATCTTTTTTTATGGCTATGTTTGGTAAGATTGTTGTTTTTTAGGTTATGTCTTGAGGAATGATTTAATTGGAATAAAGGGTAATTCTATGAGAAGAGAAGAGCTATTTTGTCGAATATTAGTACAGGCTAACTTCAGAAATGGATTTTCTGATTTTTATTAAGATACTTTTGGATTCGAAGTTTATTTTTTTATTTTTAATCCTAAATTCGAAATAGTAGCCAGTATCCTCGTGCTTGACTCAATGTTAACCGCAGCATGTCTCCACAGGAAAAAAGAACCCATAAAGAGACGAGTCTGAAGAAGCACACTTGGGATAGATCAATCCTAATCGACTTAAAAGGAATCAGAAATTCTTATTTCTGTTCCAGTTTTCAATCGAGTTAAAGGTATATTGATTATAGACGTCAGAGATTTTGGTTTGTACAAGGTTCCTAATCTTCCGAAAGTTTGCTTGGTTCTAGTATTTTTTGTTTCTTTTGACAATCTACCCTTATTAGTACGTTGTTTCATAAGTATCATAATATGAGAGGTAATCCAGGCGCAAGATCTGTTTTCACAGAATGAGGAAGTGGAGAGGCGCAAATTCATCAAAAGCTAAAATCAAAAATGAAGCCAGCAAAATTAACCCAACTCGAAGAAAGCCTAATTGCTATTTGAGTTCTTTATTATGTTCATGCGAGGTAAGATAAATCATAGGGTACCCAACATCCTTTCAAAAGAAATTTTTTCCCCGTGCAGGTCAAAGGTACTTGATTTACTTCTACCTCCTGAGTTGTAGGACCACGGCGCGAGTTCTTTAAATTGAAGGCCATCAGAGATTCCCGAATTGAAATAAGGTGTTTTTCATTATTCATCCAGCCAATTTAAGCCAAATAGAAATCCCTATTCTTAATTCGTTGCTGGATGAATTCATTTCTTACGCTCTGTCGACTGAACGTAGCAACAGTAATTGTATCGGAAAATCGACGATTTGAATGGAATGCCTTACGAATCCGGTAGAAATTGACGTGTTCTATTTAACACAAAGTATCGCGCTGTCTGTGCTTATTAAAGAATAAAATTTTTGTACGGAATTTATCGAGATTTACCAAGTTTTTTACGGATTCCATTAGTTTTGAAAGAAATGTCAAAGGTTTTATGGTATTTCAAATAATTTAAAAGGATTACTGGTGGTTCCATAATTTTAAAATGATTTTATTAGAATTCGCAATATTTTCTGGATTCAGATTTATTCGGATTGAGAATTCAGTAAGTATCAGTCTCGGTTCGTATTGATTCGGTTTCATGCGCATTAAAAATTTGGTTCCGATTTGAAGTTTGAATTGAAGCAGATTGAGCGGGATTAATTTTTAACTAATTTGGATAGAACGAAATGTATCATTTTTTTCGGATGGTTTCGGATTGATTTATGTTGTTTTAGATATAGATTTCGGAATAATTAGAAATTATTCAAAATGAATTCCGATGCGAAACTTTCGAGAAGGTATGTATGATACGTAGAAAATCTCAAGTGATGCCTCACAACTTATCCCTGATTTTTCTTACACGAATTAATTTCGTACATGTTTTAACCCTGTAGTTTTTTTAGAACGAGTAAATAAGTGAGAATTCCTAATAGGAGAGAAAAATTTGAATTGCATAAATTTGAAGTTGCTTTTTTTGTTTATAAATCAAAAGGAAATTCACTGTTCTTTTCCGTGTTTTCCTTGCAGAAGCGCGATTTTTTAAGAAACGATTTCAAGAATTTTGTTTTAGACTCGTAATACTGTAAAAATCTCTGTGATTGATTTTTGAGTGGCCATTAGACATTCCGCGATTTCGTCTGGGGTCAATTTTCTAATCGCGCCGCTTTCCATATTAATTGTCGCATGTTTTGCTCCCAAAGAAGAAGGTTTATATATTGCACGTAAACCGTTTGATAGTTAGTTAATTTTTCCAATATTGAGTAGACGTCACCATTGGATGTTGATAATGCAAATTGTTCTACGGTTGGAATGGGCATAAATGCAACAGTTCTAGTTCTCAGTTGAATTAGGTTATTTTGAGCAAAACGTATCTTCAAAGCTCGAATATCCGATTCGGATTGTCATGGGGAATGAGTCAACTGAAGCTAAGTTCTACAAGCTTGAATCCAAGTACGCAACGAAAAGTTTTCTTGATGGTAGGAGACCTGGACCTGGCAGGAGGGGACCTAGTCCTGACATAAAAAAGAGAGACAACTTGAGGAGGTGGCCTCGCAGAAGAGTGATGTCTGGCAGGAGCAAAAGACCTTTCAGAAGAATATTTGTCAGGAGATGAAGAAGAAGCAAAATAACCGCAATTACATTTCTCTTAAAGTACAATTGGATATTAAAAAAAATTATGTGGAATTACATGTGAAAACCTATGTAGGTTTTCACGAGAAATATTAACATTTTCAGAGAGTTTCAATTCTGCTTTCGGAGGCCAAAAAAGTTTGAAATATATTGGTTCGAATAATTTATCTACCAAAGACTTAAAAGTTTATCATCATTTTTTAATTCAAAGAATTATATAAAGAATGACTTTTTTAGTTTTCAAGTCATAAAGTGTTTCAAACTTTATAGAAGAGTTGCATATACTGTGTTAATAATTAAGAAATTAAGAAAAAGCAAAATAATTAAAAGAACTTGAAGCGCTGTATTAATTAATGAGGAATTTTTTTAACAATGTAACTAATGAATATTTTAATGCTTTATTAACTTATGTAGCATATATTATATTCATTATCTCTTATATTAAATACGACAGCATTCTTCTTCTGAGATATTTACATTTGATAAGTGCGCAGCAAAAAAATAAAGTTCTAGTTGGAACAAAGAAATGGCGTGAAAATTTAATCAAAGAAAATTGAACTCTGATTGGTTCATAATGAGATAATACGAATTTTAAACGCAATTCTAAGGATCGCAATTCTCCAAGGATCTTGCGTAGATGACTATGTCATCCATATAAACCAATAACTCGATCCCTTGCAATTAGTTCATCACACTTTGAAAGGTGGCCCAGCATTTTTAAGTCCGAATCGTCCACGGGTATCTGCTGGAACCCCGATGCTAAATTCCGATTATACAATCGCGTTTCACAGAGAAATCGTCAGATACATGACAATCTGGGTTCAGGGTACCGTCTTTCATCAAGTTGACGCTAGCTCCGTTGTCGATTAAAAACCCAATTTTTTCATTCCTAAACCACGGGTTTCCTATTTCCATTCAGGCAGAAGACTTAAGCTCATGGTTATCCTTGCTTTGGTTATCCTGAAAATGGAAAGTCCTACCCCACCCACCGTATTCTCCAGATATCGCGACCAGTAATCAGACGACCTCTTCCGACCCATAACTCGTAGTCTGCCTGAGCAACGCTTTACTTCTTATGAAGAAGCTAAAAAAAATATCCACTCGAGGAAAGCTTCAAAAGGCGAGTCGTTTTTCTGACGAAGTATCCGCATGCTTCCAGAAATCTGGAAGAAATTAGTGGCTAGAAATTTTATAAAAAAAAATCTCTGAAAATTAAAGCACGTCCCCAATAGTTTAACTATACTCGGCTCAGCAAGAGAACACTCAACGTCGCACAGTTTTTTCAGAATAGACCGGAGTACAGCTTGCTGTGCTCCTGTCGAAACAATCGGCCGTTAAACTTGAGATGCCACAAAACATGTCTAAACTTCACCCTTTTATCAAATCCTGCGCAAACTGGACGAAAATTTGCCTTTTGCGTTGATTCGCTAAGACACATTTCGAAACTTTAGAAGAAGTAATAAAAAGATTGTATCTTTACAATCAAACTCTGTTCATGCACATGGGGAAAAATTGGAAAATCTTACATAATTTAAAAAAATTTTAAAACCGATTTAAAGTCGAGACATCATGGAACCAAAAAAATTTGCTTTACATCGAACTCCTAAATTGCACTTAGATTGCTGCATCATTACGATATCTATGAAAAACTATTCAACGCGATCATTTGAAGTTTAGCACCAATGATTTATTAATTTATAGAAATGCAGTGTTAATAAATTTCATTACACGAAATTCTTTTTACTTTTGTTTTTTCAATGAGTGAAGTAATCTGCAGGTATTATTGTTCTTTTATGTAATATTTGATCAAATTTGTGTTTATGCACTATATCAATATGTCAATAAGTCAATAAGTGATGTGTGTTTCTTGAGGTGAAATAATATTTAAAAAATACTTCGCAGATTCATTAAAGTATGTATCCTCTTCTGAGGGATTGGACCGTAAATCAATTTGTACATCATATTTTCCTTATAAATCCGTTAACCTATTAGTCAAAGTTTGTATAATATTAGAGCAAAAATTATAAGTAGTTTACACTTTATTAACACCAAATTTGTGCTCCACGTTTGAATGCTATCTACATTATTTGTTTTGTCAAGCATTGTATTGCTTACCACGAAATCTTGCAAAAATGTTTGAAATCTAGAGAAAGAATAATATTGCCTTTGCGAATCGAACAAACAACCTCATAGCTGAAGAAGGAAACTTCCAAATCCCCTTTCTTATTTGCTCTTTTATTTTATTTATTATGTTTCTCCCAATACAGTCAATAAACATTTACGAAAAATCAACCTTTCTGATCACTGAATTAACTCCTAGCCTTGAGCTGATCTCACATTCTTTCATTTTTGTGTTAAAATTTCTTTCTGCACCGATATGATAAGCAAAATGTGTAGTATTCTAGAATATGATTCTCTAAAACGAATAATTTTTTTTTTAAATCTACAAGCTTGACAGAATTTTTTGTTTATAAAACTAATGAAAAGCGACATCAAAAGTAGCAGGTATCTTTTTAAATTCTCTCATATTTTTTACCATATGATGTTGCTATTCAAGAGAAAGGTCCGGAAAGGAAGCGAAAAAAATGGCAGCTGTTATGTGAAAGGAAAAATCAATCACAAAAGGTATTGAAAGAGATAAAGACAAAAGCCTCTTAAAAAGAAACGGAGACAGAAAGTTCGGTAACTCATTTGATGTATGAATATATTAATAAGCATTATAATGTTGTACATAGTAGTTCTGTCCACTGCAGACCTGTCTAAGAGAAACAGCAAAAGGTAAAGTTCACATCAATTTCATGTGAAAGCTTCGCTGCACAAAAATTAACTTTGACGGTTAAACTTAAAACGAATGTAAGATATTTCTCCGTTTTGCTTTTTTTTTTAGTTTTTGATTTTGAGGAACTAAGGTCGATTGATACAGGGTTAATAGTGCTTTACTAATTCCCTACATAATTACGACGAGTGAACAGTTGAAGAAAGACCGTTAAATCTGTCAGTTTTGTTTGCGGGGTTATTTGAAGAATCTAGCGTATCAGAAAGTGGCAACAATTCGGAAGATACCTTCCAGCAAGAGTATTATAAGTTTCCAATAGAGAAAAGGTGTCACCACTGGCAATATAATAAATATATATGTATATAATATATAATAAAATAAATATATAATAATACAATTTGTTCTTGGATTGGCATAGGGGAATACGTACGCTTTTCTGCTTTGATTCTGATTACATTATTGTCAGGAATGGTGTATCTTCGAAGTCCGAATATCCTGTGCGAATTCCCAATGCAAATAAATCAAACATATTCAAGGTATTCTATTCTACATCCACGTCCGTCAAGAGAAGGCAGCTTCGTAGGCAAATTGATGGACATGGCATGAGGAATAATAGACCCAGCAGAAGGCGACTTGGACCTGAGACGAAGAGGAGGCTTGGCAGGAGGAACAGAGCTCGCAGGTGAATTATTTCTTTTGAAACAAGAAGAAAAAGAAGGTCTGCTACGCGGAATGCCAGGGATAGGTTCGCTATTAAGTAGGCACTCAAACTGTGAACTTATCTTCTTTTTCGATGACATCACACCTGAAATACTTTTGGATAAATTACTTTAAATTAAATCGAACGCCATAGGAACTGATGGATTATCAATCAAAATAATTAAACTTGCCCTTCCAATTATCTTTCCTTTTCTTTTGCATATTTATCATGCTTCCCTACAGGTCGGTATCTTCCCAGTTATCTGGAAAAAGGCACTTATTTGCCCAGTTTCTAAATTTCTAAACCTACTTCCCCAAAAGACTTTTAGCCAATTTCTATTCTATATGCACTATCTAAACCACTTGAAGAAATTGTTCACCTGCAGATTTCCAAGTTTCTCGAAACATCGAAGGCCACTGACCCGATGCAATCAGGTTTTAGGACGAAACAGCACTCTCACTGCTTCCCTTAAAGTAACTACGGTTCTCAAATTAGCAATGGATAATAGGAGGATCACGATTGTTATCCTGTTTTTTTTTCGAAGGCTTTTGATATGGTTAACCGTAAGCTACTCCTACAAAAATTAAAATCTTTTAACGTGGTGATCAAATGGTTCCAATCCTACTTTAATAATCGGTCTCGCAGAATTATTAATAGCAGAGGTGGGGTTTCTGACTGGTGAGAGGTCAAGAGTGAGGTTACTCAGGTATCCATTCTGGCACCCCGTCTTTTCAATTTGTTCACCTCTGACCTTGGAAGTAAATTTTAACATTTAGATTACTTGTTCTAGTCAAGGAGGATATCGATCACGTTAACCTCTGGGCCTGGAAGAATGGACTCACTCTTTACCGGGGCAAAACTCAGGCAATTGTATAACAGTATTCTAAAACAACTATGTAGGAATAAGAACTCTTTACCTACCTCCACTCGGATTCTTTTTGCTAAGAGTCTAATCTTGCCCAATTTTGACTAAGTTTGTTTAGTATATAATGATTTGACCGACGATTTAAATTTTAAGATCTTGCGTGCATTAAATGTCTGTGTCAGCTTTATCTACAATTTGCCTAAACTTCATACCGATATAAGGCTGGTTCGCTTAATGTTGCCAAGAAAAGACAATTCTTTATGGGTAATTTGCTCTACACTATTGTTCAGGACAAAGCTCCTGAGTATCTATTTAACCTCTTTCAATTCGTAGACAGAAGCATTGCAGCGCCAACTAATAATATAAAAATATAAAATAAGGGAGCTCTGATTTTAATTTATAATTGTATAGTTTATTCATTTAAAAAATATCATCAGGTAGGAACTTTAAAATAATTGAATATCGTATGCCTAGTTGCCGAATGGTTTTTTGAAGCAAATTCTTTTATTTTCATAATAAATAATTTGGCAAGGGGTTCCATAAATTAGGAAGCTGCTTTAAAAATATTCAGTGTTTAATACTTTTTAGGAATTTTTTAATTTTGCAGGATTTAAAATTTGCTTTATTCTTCAGTGAAATAGATACATTTCGAATATGTATCAAAATTCAATTAATAATTTTGAATGTTTCATCTCGATATTTTTAATTATTATATTGTATTACAAATTTAAAAAGTTTAAAACTCATGCAGTTTTAAAATAAAGTTGATAATTTTAAAGATATCTTATTAACAAGTATTTACTCTTCAACGTTTCTATTTTTTGGTCGGAATTGTTCATGTTTTATTTTTAATCTGATAAATTTTTATTCTTCTAAATATGAAACTCTTAAGTTCGCAGAAAACAATTACAATTTTCAATTTTTCGAGTATGCTATATAGTTCCTGCGTTTAAATTTGGAACTTTACAATTTGGCTGTTTACATTTAAAAATGTGAGACTATTAATTGGAAGTTGAAGAACTATTTTCCTTCGACAAAAATTTTAAAATTAGGGGCGCTCATGCATGGAAAGTTAAATTTTTCAATTTTTTCTCCTAGGTAAAGAAACTCATTAGAATTTTTAAAAATAAAAAAAATAAAAGTTTTAGTATTCATTCATTATGATAAAAGAGATATTTCGGGTTTCAATCGTATCGAAACCTACGAATTTTTCCGACGTTTCGTGAACATTGCAGTTCACTTCATCAGGTCTGATCTCACACTGAGGTATCAGGTTATATTTTTTAATGTATACTCTCTACGATGCCTTGTGATTGCCCAGAGCGCCCCACCATGGAGACAGGACGCACCTGATTAGCCAATAATTTTCTTTTTCGCGCAGTTTTTTAAACGCAGCCCCGTAGATTAAGATATAATTAAAACTAAATTTAAACCTGAAATTTATATCATAAAGATGGTCTTTGGTACTTATATTGTATTATTTAAAAATAATCCCTGAATAATCCTTGAGAAAACTTGAAATTTTGTGAAATAATACTAACCGGCTCTTATTGTTCTCAAAAATTCAGGATGCCCTTCTGTAATTGGAGGACAATTCTGTAGCCGAGTAGGGAAAAATTCTCTCTTCAATTCAACATATGACTTCGAAATTGCATAGTAATACGAGTTCTAATGGTCCTTAATGAATCTGTTCTGATGCACATTATTTTTTATCATAATGGCAAACTATCAGAAAGTATAAAATGCATACTTACAGTACCTTGGCGCAAGATGCTTCAGATGCTTGTTTAAAATTGAGACTATAAAAGTAGAATAACTAGTTTTCAGTGTAAAAACACTATCGTACTTCAACATCTACCGAGAATTGCCTCAAAATTATTCTGCAAAATCATCAAGCAAAGTAAATTCTAATCAAAATCACTGGGAAAATTTTAATTCAGCTGCGCTAACTATAGCAATATGAATAAAAAAAGTGAATGAATTTACAGAAGTTACGTTTATCTTTGATTTTTGCTAAGGTTATGTAAAGGACCTCTTTGTTTAAAAAGTTTTGGAAACATGAGGAAGTTTCGCGAGAATCAATTTTGACGCACAGTGTTTCGAAGCAAGATATTGGGTTTTAAAATGTTAGTTAGGTGAGATTTTTGCTTAAAAAATTAACGACATTGTTATTTTACAATTAATAATAATATCAGTGGAAGACTATCTTCTGCAATGTCCAGAGCATCTTTTTGATCTTGTCTACGTCTCATTCTACCTTCTGTGCTTTGTTTAGCAGCTCTTTGATCCGCTATGCTTATTTATGTGGCGTCTATAGGATAGCACATGAGCTGCAATTTCAACAACGGTAGAGTTTTCACCCACATATTTAGGTGAAATTTTCCCAAATTAGCTGATTCAAGCTGATTCTCTCTTCCAAATTGAACATTTATGATAGTATATACTTTTTACTAGGAAAATCTCAATTCCTGTTGAGTAGACTGGCGAATGATTTTAATACGGGATTGAGTTTGAGAATTATTTTCTTTAATTAGGCTAGAAATAATAGATCCGAAAACTGTTTTTTGTTCTCCAAGAGATAATCTACACCGATTATGAAATCAGTATACTTACTGCTCAAAGAGGTTGGATCTGCGTAATATAGATCACGAAAAAGCTCCCTTTCAAAATTTAGGTTTATATGTGGAGGGTTCTAATTTTTGTTTTTTGACCTATTCCCTTTTTATACTTATATAATATCTTTGCTCAATTTTTCTCGAATTAGTTGATTACTTCCAAATAATAGTATTTTTTACAACACTGCGAAATAGGGATTTGTTTCCGCAATCATCCCCTCCTTTGCAGAAAAGCTTTGGGGAAAAAGGTACTAGTCGAAGGAAGCCATATCTGGAGAATGTCCAACTGTCACAACTGTAGTGGAGTTGCCATAACGAAACAAGAACTTTTTTGTAAGGTACCCGTTGGAAGAAACAGTCTTCACCTTCTTCGGTGCAGATTCCTCTCAGGCAGATCATTCTTTAAACTGTTCCTTCGTCTCAGACGTGCAGACGTATAATCCCAGCAAAAACGTTGCAGATTAGCCTGCGCAATCTCCACAGAAGTCATCCATCAAGTTATACAACTTCGGATAAATGACCGAAGACTTTCCCAAGGAGTCTGTGGGGGGGGGGGGGAGTTATTTGTGATCAGTTACATTGATGAGTTTATACAAGTGAATCCTGGATGAATTTCGGTTAAAAAGTAATCCAACTAAAACCAAACTTCCAATCCGAAAACGGATTAACCATAAATCTATTTTTAATACGAATGAATCCAATTCAATACGAACTTCGATTCATTCAAATTCATTCGGATTAGAAATTTGGTTCGTCTTGCTTCGGATTGGAAGTTCAGATAGAACCAGATTGAGTAGGATTACTTTTCAATCGATTTGGATCGAATTAAATATAGAATTGTTTCTGTAGAGACCAACGAAATGATATTAAAGAGTTGCAACTCGATTATTAGAAGAACTAATTTTCGTTGCAGTGAAGCTTTTACATGGAATCGATGTAAACTGGATCATTCTTTCTCTATATATCAAGCATCTTTGCAACATTTGTGGTCAGCGAAAATTTAGCATGTCAACTGCTACGTTTCTCCATGTTTTACAATACAAATAATGTGCATTGTTGTTAAACTGCCGACAATCGTAAGCGGTTTTCATAAAAATAGTAACAAAAATACTGTGAGACTGCTCACTTTTATCCTAATATTTCGAAATGTGCTTTCGCAAAGTTTGCAGATAATAATGAAATCTTATTAAATTTCTTTAAAATCTCCTGAAACATATTTTTAATTTAAAATTCAACTATTTTCTTGAAATTCCTTTTCTTGGTTGAAAGTTAAACTACTTTTAAGAAAAAGAATTTTTTAAATGAGAATTCAAGTATTTGGTGTCAAAATTAAACTATTATAACTATTATAAAATTAACTATTTGCTTTCATAAATAATTTTTTTTTGCTTTAAAATTCAACGCTTCGGATAAAACTTTAACTTTTTTTGTTTCAAATCCGATTTTGTCTAAAAACTTAACTGCTAAAATTTAATTTTTTTTAACCCGCTTAAAATGAAATGATTTGTAATTGGTAACTTACAAGTCTGATGGAATCTAAATATATCAAAACGATCAAATAGACGCCTTTTATGATCTTCGAGATAAGGAAGGTAGTATATATACACTCTAATTCAGCACCAGAATAATTAGTATCAATCAACTTGGAAAAATGAAGGTCGTTTCAACGCTGTTTTTGACCTTGGTGGTCATCCTTCATTCTACTGGTAAATATCATAATCATAATGTACTTGAAATTTAAGTACTACCCGTGGTTGTCTGAAATGAGTTCAAATTTTTGTCTCAATTCATTCCATTGCAATCCTCTGAAATCTTTTGAAATCTTTTTAAACCACTACAAATCTTCTGCATCCTCTGATATCCTTCTAATTCTTGAAAATACACTTAACAGTTTTTAAAATCTCATAAATATCTTGATAGCAGCTGAAACAAAGATCAACATCCAACGTTATCTCTGACGCGGCGTTAATTGTAATTTAAAAAATGTTCTAGAAATCTTAAGAAACATTAATAAATTTCTTTAAGGGATTTTAAACCTTTCAATTCGATTGTTTACTTTAACTTTAAAAGATCCAATATATTTTAACATTTTCAAATAAAAAATCGTTTCTAATTTCATTATCTATTTTTAAAATGTTCTTATCTTTGAGGCTTGAATTCGAGATATTATGGTCTCAATTTCTCACATTTGTGAATTTATTCTGGAGGAATTTAATTCAAAATTGTTTAATTACAAATCCTTCAAAACGGTAATTTGTGCAACTATCAATTCTTTTTTATTTGATTGCCTGGAAGATTTAGAATCGTTCTTTCATCTTGAAAAAGAATTTAATTTTTATCTGCTGAATTGCAATTATTAATAAGCCGCAAAGTTAGGCGTAGATCTTTCTATTTAGACGGGTGTGGAAGGTTCGGGAAATCTATCCCCACCACTTTCTATCATCTTTCCGTTCTGTGTCTGTGTGGCTGAAACGCTCGTCTGACTTGCTGAACGCGGAGCGAGAAGATTTAACCGCAAGTAGAGGGGATGGATTCCGGAGATTGTCCCGACAATTCTTTATGTTAAATAATTATTGTGGAATTAATTAAATTGATTTCTAGATAACAAATTAGTCTTTTAGAGTAGAAGGAAATTTAAAGTATGATTTTACTCATTAATAATAAATTAACAATTTGAATTGAAAGGAAGGATCGCTAATGTTTCACAAAAGTAAATTTCAAATCATTCATAATATTGTTTTGCAATTTATATTGATTATATATTTTAAGCAACTGATTCGTCTATTTGATCATTTTATATAAGTACGATCCACATCCAATGAGGCAGCTGGTGAGGCGCATGCGCAGTGCGTTTGGGTAGGAGAATCGGTATTAATGTTGGCTGTAGTGAATTTAAGTTGGCAACAGTGATTTAGTCTGAACCGCCATCTAGTAGACAAAACAAGTAGTTCCGTGCTTTGACAGTTCATTTCCATTCAAGTTTTGCCTTCTTGATCCAGGGTCCAGTTTATTGGTGTTTTCCATTGATTTTTTTGCGTAATGGGTGTAATGAAGAATTCTGCGAGCTCTGAGAATTCTCAGAGGCGACGACTTGACTTGACTGAGATTCTCGTATCTTTTCGTATTGTGGATGCGTCGTGTCAGCAAACACATTGGTTATGATTAGCGCTCTTCTTTGAATCGATTACATGTGCAAATAAATTATTTATAACAAATAATAATTGTAAACGTATTATAAATATTTCTTAGATTAAAAAATAAACTTCTAGAGTGAAAGTAAAAAAATTATTTGCTTTTACTTCTTAAAAACGCTATAACCATTAGGTGGTACAATTCATCCAGTTCTATTTCCTCTTACAGAATTAAGTACACAGTACGGCCAAGGCGAACCTTCTTCTTCTGGCACATCACGAACTCCTTCACCCGAAAAAAATATTCCTCCTAGTCTGCGGAAGCCATTACTAAGCAAAAAATTCAGGTTTCCGGAAATTCATAATCTTCTGTATTTTAGAAAAGCTTCTTTACCCACCCATAGAGGCCAGCGTAGAGTGAACCACTTTTTTTACATACGATCCGTCCAATATGAAGTTCAAGTAAACGAGTTCGGCGATGTGTTTGGATTTAAACTACATTCTTTCGATAAATATTTTACTAGAATATATTCTACATTTTATCAAATGGCAGCAATAAATATGCATGGTGACATGCCGGTTAGGCCACTTGACGAAGACGAAATACAGTTTTTGCAAGATAATCCATACGGTGTAAAATCTTCAGTATAAGGCAAAAGGACGTGTACAATCTTCCATTTAATGCCTGTAATCCTTTAGGATATCAATATATACTAATACAAAAATCTCAGGTTTAATAAATCACCTCATTTTAAAAATTATTTTGAGTTGTCATTTATTCAAATCCTATGAAGCATATTATAGTTTTTATTAAAAACCGCTGGTTAGCCATTCTCGATATAATATTTGTAAAACGGAATGTTTCTGGAAATTTCGATTTTTAGGACGGAAAAAAAAATTTATTTTTCTATATTTGGCTACACATATCAGTGGCTATTGCAATTATTTTTTTTATTTTTAAAAGTTCTGTCAACAGGAATCTTTATGTAGGGATCCGTAATTATTGATTTTAATCCTTTTGCAATACGGTACAACATTTTTCATTCAATTAAGCAATTTTAAATAAGAAACAATAAAAATTTAGAGTTAACAGACAAAATACGCACTTAGTAAACTCTTTTAAAATGAGATCTAATAGTTTAATTGTTTAATTTCATGCTCTTTAAATGTTCGATACCTCACCAAAAGTAAAAGTGTTTATTGTTTTATTTCTAATTTTAAAACCTTTTTCCCCTTTCCATGGAATTTTTCTCAATATTTAATATTTTTCTACCTTCAAAATTCTTGAATTTGAATTGCGTAATCTTAAAAAGTGTTCAGTTTGTGTAAATGACGCTTGGACAAAGATAACGTAGAATCAACATGAATCTGATTTGATAGCACCTTTGTTTAAACTCTGATCACATGTTGATATGTGTTTTATATGAGACATAATATAATTTTTGATCAATAGACTGAAAAATAGAATAAAAAATTCATTAAAAAGAATGAATTTGCTGATTCCTCAAAATTACAGGAAATCCTAATATACCCTGAACTGCTTGAATAATCTGAATACTCTGAATTTCCTGAAATTCTTTAAATTTCCTGAAATACTGAATTCTTTGAATATCCTAAATTCCTAAATCATGTTCTATAATATGGCTCCACCACTTTTTTTTACCAAAATTAAAGAATTTGACAAATTCCAAGGCTGTGACTGTGTCAATAGTGTTTTAAATATTTCAATTTAAATAAATAAATAAAAAAGGAGGAATGGTGGGATTTTCGTAAATTTTCATTGACTGTGTTGAAAGGAAAATAAAATAAAGAAAAAAGAAAGCGGATTTGGAGGCTTCCTTCTTCAGTTATGAGTTTCTAAGTTTCAAACATTTTTGGAAGATTATGTAGTCGATAGGCCCAATCCTTCAGAGAAGCATAAAGACTTAAATGAATCTGCGAAATGTATTTTTAATGTTCTTTCACCTGAAGAAACACATGTCATCAAATGAATTTAAAGATTAAATTTCAATTAAAAAAAAAATGTCTATAGACAGCAGCAGATAATCACGATCAGTTTTTATTATTAAAAAAATAAAATTCTGTAGAACCGTTGATTTTTTGCTCGGTAGGCATCAACGCATTTTCATTCTATAGATATAGCATTCTCTTCATAACTTTCTCTAATGTTTCGAATATAATTTTTCGAATATAATATTTCGATAATAATGAAATCCTACTAAATTTCTTTGAAATTTCTTGAAACCCTCGGAACCCTACACTAATTTTTTTTCTTGTAAACAATTGGTTAAAATTAATGCTCTTTGGTTAAAAATGCAACTACCTTCATGGTTGAAATATCACTATTCCATATATGTGACGCTCCCAGAGGAAAGGGGCCTTAGGGTTAACAATGTTAACATCCCCTTCACTTAAGACTGCATCTTCTCGCTTCGCGTTCAGCAAACTAAACTAAGAATTATTGAGAATAATTTTGCAATTATTATTGAATATAAATAATTGGTTTGTGCATGCAATCGTATCACACAGTTTCTTCTCCCTACTGTTACTTCGTGATGGTAACCAATGCAACTTTAGACACAACGCATGCGCAATGTACAAAGATAGGAAAATTTGGAACATGAATTCAGTGAAGGCGCTGCCTCCGAGATCATATTTTTTAGTAAACGCTGATCGCAAAAATAACTCAATAGAAGACATCAATTACCTGGAAAATAACGACGGGATTATAAAACATCGACAGATGACACTGAACCAAGAATGAAAGACTTGAATGGATGTGAATTTTCATTGCACGGAACGGCCTGTTTCGTGTACTAGATGGCGCGCTCAGACAAAGTGCCTGCAGCCGACTTAAATTTACCACAGCAACAGTTATCCCCCTTCACCGATAGAACCGCACTGCGCATGCGTCGCACCCGCGCAGTCGCATAGCGCATTCTCACTTTTGACGTCACGTGCTCCGAGCGGTCATCGACGGGATAACAGTGCGTGTATATCCTTATAGTTTGCACGTGTTGTGGTAGTTTTTGAAAATGGTTTTTGTTTTTTCGAAATTATGAAAATGTACGACTCATAAAACTACACAAATTCGTAATTTTTCTTAATGCAGTAGTTCCAAAATACTCTATCCTGACAAATTTTTATTTATTTTCCCTGAAGAACAAGATTCATTTTCTGTCAAAAAGTACAAATTTTGAACAGAATATATTTTTAAAAATCTTAAATTTTTTTAGTTTTTCGATTCGAACGTTATTCGTAATTTGTCAGAAAAAATAGAATTTTTTATGCATTTTTGTAAAAACAATACTTTTGTACATTAAATTGAAAATGAAGAATGCAATCAGACAACTTTTAAATGATATCACTTGAGTTTTTTAATTCTGCAAGCAAATTGCTCTAGCCAGTAACTGCTCATAACCTCAAAATCTCAATAACAAAAAAACGTTTATCGGATTTTACATCAGGAGTGCAATTTGATAATGTAAATTAAAAAGGATGTCATGCTTCACAGGAATATTACTTAATTTGAATGTCCATAATCAAAGAAAATAATAAAATGTGGCTGAAAACACTAATTTGAGATTAAAAATACTGCATTGGTACCCTAACCTCAATAGAAGCAGGATTAAAGTTTTCAATTTTTTACATTTTTTGGAAATATATTCCATCTGCCCTTAAAAAAAACACAATTTTTAAAAACTTCGGCAACTCATGCAAACTGTAGAGTTATATTAGTACTGTTATTCCATTAGAGGTACGGCTAGTTTAAATTTGTATGACACACAAAATTTTCTATGGCACACAAAAAAAATATTTTTCCGGGTCTGAAGGTAAGACCATGTTCACTATAGATTTTTGGGGTCGCTGAATCCGATACTGAGGTCCAAAACCTCCAGCATGTCGGGATCTCACATAACCTCAAAAACCCTCATACAATTTTTTTCGAGCCTGGGGGTCAGACCACGTTTATTATATTTTTTGGGTTCGCTGATTCCGAATCCGCGAATATTCTTTTAATATGAAAATTAGTTTCATTAATTTTACAATAATTATTTATTATAAAGTCAAATCATCAAATCAGTATTGTACAGGAAAACGATAGAAAAGGAGGTATTATGAACAAAAAGCGAGAAATTGATTGAGGATCTTATCAAAAGAAGGAGAGCGTGGCGAAGAAGATGTGAAGGGAACTAAGAAATCGGTTCAACCTTGAAATTTCCAAACATGTTCAAATCGCCGCCGGAAAAGGATAGTTTTGTGGAGAATGATGAGAATAGCAAGGAGTGTGAAGGAAACGAGAGATGAAACTAAAGATCCGATAAAACAGTAAAGGCTGAAAGAAATTCGTGAAATTATGATAGAAGTAACGAGGATTAATGCAAAAAAGCAGAAGAAAAGAGGAACGGACATAAGGAAAGAAATTAGGAGTGAAATGGCTGAAGTTTGAAAAGAAATTAAAAAATGGGAACAATTCAGGCAAAAGTTAGAGAAGAGAATGCATAAATTAGAACAAAAGCTAGAAAAAAGAAAGATAATAATAAAATGGTGGATGGGATGCAAGGTAAAATAAAGGAAATAGAAAGCGCGAACCGGGAGTTTAGTGAGATTGGGGAAGTGGGGATACGGAGAAGGTAAGGCTGAGAAAAATAGAAAAAAGAATGGAAAAGAAATAGAGGGAAGAAATGTAAAGAAAACAATTATAAATGGTCTAAGATAAGAGGGGAAGAAGCTGCAGGAAAGAGTAGAGGAAGTACATAAAAGTATTGATGCTCAGGTAGAGATAGAGGAAGTGCGAAGAGAGGAGAGAATATTACTGGTGAAACTAAAGAGGGAAGTGATAAAAAAGAAGAGGATGTTATATGGAAGCTCGGAGACCATAGAGGATTATGTGACATGGGTATAAAGGAAGATTTAGTATAAGTTAAGGAAAATAGGTGAAGCGAAAAGAAAAAAGATGAACAAAAGATAATTAGGTTATAGATTCCGTTCCTTTTAAAAAATAAAATGACGTAGACCAGATCGAACAGGAAGTAAGAAGCAGGTATGTTTTTCTATACAATGTTATTACAAAATATTGTTTTTTAATTTAAATTTATTAATAACATTCAATTCCAACAATTTTACATAACAAAAATTACCGAAATTTGAATACACAGAGACAAAATTATTTAATTTACTGTTTTTTTCTTTTAATTATCCAGTAAAGTCACAGTAAACTCCAGAAATAACTTTCATCTTTAAACTTTATAAAAACGCTGCAGCACTTTTATCTCAGAAAGATAAAATTGATCTGACGAAAATATTTATTTGACATATGAGATATGCCCAACGGCTGCGTCTAGGATCACAGAAAAAATTTCCTCCATAAATTTGAAAATCCCCGCGGTATTCATTTTTTGAATTATCCCACTTTATTAAAATGATTTTAACCCAAAAACCATTCCACGACTCTTAAAGAATGCATCGACTGCTTTTTGGTTAGCTCATACTTTCTAATGTCTGTCAGGCTGGGTCGACTCGCATGGAAGGCGAGGACCACTTATATTGACGGTGGCACCATCTACAACTAGGACGTTAACTACAATGTATTTATGTGTTAGTGCAAATATATGTTTACTTCATTTGAATGTGTGTGCGAATTAAAACT
>JAAAKG020129918.1:0-14736 GCA_010014905.2 Druon quercuslanigerum | reverse complement strand
TTTTTGTAACCATATTCAGCAGAACCCCTTGGTACAGGGACCCTCTATCCGCAACTCGAGGACGCGTTCGGTGGCTTTGTCATAGGCCTTTCGGTTTGATTCTAGAGGAATCAGAACCGAACCGTGTGTTATTATAATTCTTATGGAAGAAGAACTCTACGCATCGATTAAGCCTGCAGCATATCAATTTTTGTTTAATTCTGATCACTCTCAGAGAAACCAAAGATTCCCTCTTCAGTTGTTTTCTAAATTGGACAGAGATTTGGAGTAATCGTCTATTTCTCGTTGGGCAATTTCTTGCCAAATCTACTCCGCTGTCAACGATACCTCGGATCATCGGTATCTCGGCGATCACTTCAACTTCGTTATCGTAGGAGCAAGTGGTCGATTCTATTTTCAACTCTTTTTGGTTACTTCGCGAAATTTTCCGGTCCAACTTATCTCTCGGCGGCGGGGGATCTGCGAAACGGATATTCACAGGGACATTGACAACTTCCCCTGAGGGTTGCGTTACTTTCTGTATTTCTTGGACCAACAGTTTGCCCGTCAGAAAACTTTCCGCCTTTAGTTGCTGTTTAAGCAGTTCTTGACGCCTTTTTACTTGTTTCCCTCCCCTAGGTTTGAACTTTTTCTTTCGGTTTGAATCACACATTTTCATGCTGTTCATACTGGGGGCAAATAATAATTAGTTTTACGCCTATACTGCTTTTAACTACTCCCTATAACCCCAGATGCTCTATAGCTACTTGTCTCAAGATCCCATTAACCCTCGGGTGTTCTAGAGGGGTCAGTGAGGAGATAACCTCAAAGGACAAGGTTGTGCCGAATAACGTGATCTGTATGGTTCCTACTGTTTGGAGAACATAACCTACCACTGTATGCTCAATAGGGGCGTTACAAGTGAACCATTTTAACAGCACTTCTTTAGCAATGAAATTAAATTCTACGCTGGCGCATAGAGACAGACCCACGTTACCGCCACGGAATGCAGGAGAGAAAATAATGATCCCGGCAGGGGGTTCACTTTCACACTCTGCACTTAACTCGGAAGCGAAAGGAGGCATCTGTGCGTAGCAAATTTTTAGTTATTTTTTAGTTAGGCTTGTCTATTCTTCTTGCATTCTAAATTAATTACTTCAATGTAATGAAATTACTCTAATTAAAGGATATGGTCCCCGAATCAGAGGGAATTAGTCCAGTTTCATTAGAAACGAAACAAATCACTTGAAAGCATTCAAGTGCTGGCCCTTAGGCTTGCAGCTTGAAGTTTTGGGTCGCTGAATTCAAATCTGAGGCCCAAATAACCAATTTGGCTCATACTTTTTCGAAAATCGCAAAAATAGACGTAAAATTGGTGAATACAGCGATTTTTCTTGTATCCTTTTGCAAAAACAAAATTTTTCATGCCCGTTGGTCTGAATCAGCATAACCTTATGTTCTTGGGGTCGCTAAATCTGAATACGGGGTCAAAAAAACCAGTTAGCTCATATTTGATCGAAAAATGCAAAAATAGAGGTAAAATCGACGAAAACAGCGGTTTTTCGTGTATATTTTAGCAAAAAAAATATATCTTCATCCTCGGTGGACTTATCCAGCATATCCTTATGTTTTTGGGGTCACTGATTCTGAATCCGGGGTTCAACTGTAGACCCCCTTTGCGTCTCACGTTTCGGGGTTTTTAATTTGCGTTAGTTTTCTTGCATGGCAATAGTAGGTTTTTTTTGTAAATGAGTCTTATTTACTTTTAGCGTTACCCAGGAACAACGACGTGAACATAGTAAATTCTGTTCCTTTTGGGGTGCTTTATTACCGTGAGTCCTCTTGCCTCTCACGCTTATAGGGTTCTTTTATTTCTTATTTTTCTTTATATCGCTAAATGTATCGAACCCTTTTGCACTCAAAAGACCTACGCAGTGGGTTTCGCTTTCGTTTGGTACCTTGATTGACTTGATCTCGTTTTAAACTCCGACAGTGATCAGACATCATGTTGATATTCCAACATCCCTGATATCGCCTCTCCATCTCTTTTATATCCTGGTGGAAACGTTGGCCTTTCTCTTCACTAAAGTCTCCCAGATTGTCTGGAAATGTATTAATATGAGAATGAAGAAAATGTAGCTTCAAATTCCAAAGACAGCCTAGTTTACCAAAGTTTGTTACCATTTTTAAAACCAAATTTTGATAGTCTACACTTTTCTTTTTACCTAAAAAGTCTTTTACAACATTTTTAAAACTAAGACTGGCATCTTTTTCAGTGCCAGACATTTTTGTAATGAATTCTGAATCCTGCAACATTTTCCTTACCTGCGGTCCATCGAAGATCCCCTCTTTTAATTTTACATCGGAAAGTTGTGGAAATTGATCTTCCAAATACGCAAAGCAATCGCCATCCTTGTCAAGCGCTTTGACAAACTGTTTCATAATCTTCAATTATATTTTTTTGTCCTTGCTCAATCGATTCCAAGAATTTTGACATCCCCGAAAATTTTCCACCTATAAGTTGAGTTACTGTAATGCTCTTTCAGTTGCGTAGAATGTGCGATTGGAATTGGAGCGTAAACATTAGTATTATGCAATAACACTGCTTTTAGACTGCGCTTAGAAGAGTCAATGAATAGCCGCCAATTTTCCGGTCTACACAGTCCAGGTTGCATTTTTTCCATTAATCCGTCAATTTTTTTACATTAGACTAATTTTCCATGATCATTTGCTTCAGAAGTAAAAAACTTTTCTAAACTCTTTTTCCCTATTTCTGTAGAAACTTGATTTAACTTCTTTAGCTAATAAGTTTTTGTTTTTCAAAACGGAAGCCAGATACTCTGAAGCATCTTTAGGGAGACCGAGATCTCGCGATAGATCATTCAATTCTTCAGACGTAAATAGCTTAGGAACTTTATTCTTTTCATTGTCTGGTATGCACAATTCTGTATTAACATCGCTGCTTTCATCATCATCCTCGTCATTACCATAATCTGAAATGTCACTTTCATCACGATCAAAATCGAAATCTTTATCAGTACTTTTATTTTCTTCTACTCCAGTCGTCTGTCTGTCAAGTGACAAATTTGTTGAGTTTTTTGTAATATCGTTATTCTCAACAGATTTAGTGGTGTCACGTACATCAGGATATTCGATAGCACTTTTCTTTTTTCTATTGATTCCTGTCAGGTTTCTCATGCAAAAGTAGCATTCCTCTTTCCGAAGAGGCTTCCTCCATATCGTACGTTCTCGAATCTTACTTACTCTCTTTGCTAAGGTAAAGTTCGAGCGCGATCTTTTATTTGTTTTTTTCACAGTCATTTCTTTTGACGTGAAGTTCGAGCGGGATCTATCATTTGTTTTATTCACAGTCATTTGTTTTGTTCGATTTTACCTCTATTTATGCGTTTTTCGAAAAAATATGAGCCAACTCGGTTATTTGAACCCCGAATTGGGATTCAGCTACCCAAAAAACATATAGATATGCTGGTTAAGTCCATCGGTCATTAAAATATTGTTTTGTTTGCAAAAATATACACGAAAAATTCAACTAAATGCTCACAACGGGTACCTGAAATACATGGAAAACATATATTGAACCTCCACCTATTTCATGCTCATCTAATGTTCTTGAGTCCACGCCTAACTATAAAATGTTGATTAACAACGTCAACTATTAATAAATTCGATTTTTCCAAAGAGTGAAGAACTCTTAAAATTTCCCAATATATCTAAAATAAAAATATTGGCCTGATTTAATAAAGATCGAAAAATAGATAATCAATAGTAATCCAAGCCACCATCCTTAATAGACTAATTGACTGATTCTTATCACCAGGGCATATTTGAGCTCCTCTGGTAAGGAATCTCAACGCTGCTTCCCTTTTTGTCCAATACAAATAATTTAACTCAAGAAAGTAGGCTATTGCATATTAAACATTATTAAAAAACAAATTAGCCATACGGAAATAAACAAATATCTGTCATTCTGCGATCGGAACGTGATACATATTTTAACTATTTTGATGAAAACTGACCAAAATCCTTACTTCAACTAAAATTAAAATAAGTGATTAGAACCATGATCAATCTCCTTTGTTCCCTTACTATCGAGGATATCGAACCTACTTACTGATTTGTCAACTATGGATGGTTTTAAAATATTCATTTAACATCTAAATTTCTTACATAGCAACAGTGTGCACTGCACGCGTCAGGCAAAACTGCTTATTCTTGACGAATTTTTAATCAGCATTTTCGTAGTCATGAAAACCACGTCCGGTCGCCGTTCTCAGGTTTTTGCGACGTTAAGCTGTGTAAAACCGAAAGATGGAAATCTATAAATTCAAGTTAGCTTTGTGCAACCAGAGTTAGAGTGAAGCTCAGAACTAGAGTGGAGCGACGAAGCTCGAGCTACAGAGGAAAAAGGTCAGAAGTCATCTTGTATTTTGTTAATTTACTTCGGTGTGTGATCTCTTTATGTGTCATGTATTTCTTTCTCTCTCTCTCTCTCTCTCTCTCTCTCACTTGTGCCTCTCTCTCCTTTTATTCGGAATTAGGGCTTAAGTACCGAGGCGTAGGGGGTATATTAGGGGCCATGGTTGTAAAAATTAATGCAACCCACTGGAGGGTGATTGACACAAATGCATTATTGGATTCGTAAAAGGAGAATGCTTAGCCCGTCATCTCCTCCGCTACCGTGGAGATAGGTGTTAGTTCTTAGTAAAAGTAGATATTTATTTTAAACCTTATTAGAGACAATATGAAGTAATTCAAGGTTAATTACACCACCCACCAAACTTTCAGAACTTCAAGGGTTAGGGTTCCCAGTCCGGGAGTAGGATTGATAAATCGAACACCACATAAAAATAAAGATAGGTCATTCATTTCCTTCTGGATTGACTTTTCAGTTTGGTACCTCCGACAAACGAGTTAAATATTAAATGCCAACGTGCAACGTAAATTCTCTCGTTAATTTAACTCTGTCGTAACAAACTTGATGGCAGCAGTGGAATTTTCAATCCCAATCCCCTTTAGGTCATTTTTCTCGAAACTAAAATAATTTCCCCGGTTTTATTCAAGAAATAAAACCTGAGATAATTGTTTGGTCATCATACACACTTAAAATTAACTTAATCAACTTGAATTACAGGAAGTCTAGACAAGCCTAACGGCCAGTCGAAACCTCCCCAAACGTTCAAGCTGCAAGCCTAAGGGCCAGCAGTTGAATCCTTTCAAGTGATTTCCTTGTTTTTCAATTTGATAGTAGAACTGTTTAGAGTCTATAGATAACCGGTAGAAAATTTTCCGATTCTATTTCTGAAATAAAATCAGAAAATATTTTGACCGATTGTTATAGCTATTCAAAATCAATTCAATCAATTTGAAATGCAGGAGGTCTGGACAAGCCTAACGGCCAGTCGAAACCTTCCCAAAGGTTCAAGCTACAAGCCTAAGGGCCAGCACTTGAATGCTTGCAAGTGATTTGTTTCGTTTCGAATGAAACTGAACTAATTCGCTTTGATTCGGGGACCACATCCTTTAATTAGAGTAATTTCATTACATTGAAATAATTAATTTAGAATGCAAGGAGAATAGACAAGCCTAACGGCCAGGCGAATTTCTATTAATGATTTCAGTTTAAGAAAATTAAAAAGTTTCCGAGTTAACTGCAGAGTGCAAAAGTCAGCCCCCTACTGGGATCATTATTTTCTCTCCTGCATTCCGTGGCAGTAAAGTGGGCCTATCTCTGTGCGCCACAGATATGCCCATCGCATATTACTCGAAAATAATGGGTCCCACCGAACAACGTTACTTCAAGTCTGAAAAACAATGTCTGACCGTCTTATATGGCATAATGAACTTCCACCCATACTTGTATGGACGCGTTTTTATTTTGGCGTGCGACCACGAACCCATGACATACATTTATAATCCTGGTCCAAGGTTACTTATTTAGCGCTATAGACTAAACGACTACCAGTATATATTCGAATATAAGAAAGGAAAGTTACACAAGGGAGTAGAGGCCCTGTCTAGAAACCTCATCGGACTCAACGAGGGAGAAGTGTCAACAGAAACTGATGACTTCACCAAGTCTGATGAGTCCGCTGCTACGCAAACTAAACGAACTAAGTCCCCAAAACGAAACGCTTCAAATCATTCGGCACCTCCAAGCAAACCCAACAAGAATGATGGAAGACATGGCGTTGAAACTTCAATTGCCGACATGGCCACCTACAGGGTATTGCCACTAAGAAAATCCTCCACTATGGGCAGTATTAGGAGAGGTAAAAAGCCCGAAAAGGATACCAACGATTCGGAAAAGAAGGATCGAACCACTCGGAATCAGATCCCCCGGTATACCGGAAGAAGCATAGTCTCTTCCCTAGTATTGATCCCAGCTTAACAATTCCCAAGGAAGATCGCCCACTCCAAAGTGAACCCCCAGCTCTACCCAAGTCTTGTTTTCCAAGCTTATGTGATAGAACTACGATCATCCGTGGAATATTTTCCAACCCGCTATCGAAAGGCAAACAAATAACGCCGCCGAAATCTAAGCCGCGACAGCAGACGCGAGGAAGGCGATTGAAAACGGTATTAATAAGCTTCGGATAAATACGGGTTCGAAGTTCCTTATCGACAGCTAAACCAAGTGGATCCCTAACTGGGAGACCAGCGGGTGAAAGGTTGCGGATGGCAAGCCTATTATTAATCGGACTGAGTTCGAAGAACTAAGGAAAGCCTTAGAGACTCTTGATGTGACTTGGAACGATGTCCCCGCTCACCAAGGGGTAGTGGGCAACGAAATGGCGGATTATCTGATACGAGCTAAAATTAACAAAAAAAATGTCCTAGACAGTCATGCTCCCGAATTAAGTACTTTCCAGAAAGAACAGGGTGTTGCTACGTCTACTGGCCATACAGACCCTTGTGTTTCTGTCAGAGAGTGTTTCTTAGAGACGAAACCACTTAAACCCATAATGGAAAGGGCAGAGATTCAACGGTCTATCTCGAAATTTGACCGTTCGCTAGAAGATCATTACTATTACTTTTGGGACAGAAGGACTGTCCGAAGCCCACCAAAAGTAAACGTTTCGAACAGAATGCACTGCGATATCGGAAGGGGAAGATGATCAAGAGAAGCTACCCCAAGCAAAAAATTCCGGGGTAGATAGAAGAAGTACGGTACGATTTAAGGACTTTCCTGAGGTAATAGAATCTCCCATTATAGAGACTCAACCTTCAAGGAGATCATTATTCCAGACGCTATTTGCCTCAACCATATCTGCTGCCAGCTCAACTCCAGCAGCTAACGGTGACAACGCAGAGGAAATCAACCTTCACGAAGGAATTCCTGTCGGTAAGAAGCGTACTATACTCCCACGACAGCCTAATCAATTAACGTATTTAATAATTAACGGCATATAGATGATTCATCTTCTCTTTCGGGTAGATATGACTCTATACCAGATGTGGAGCAGGGGATTAATTTATCGACGCCCACTCCAAATAAAGGTGCAATACAATACGAATGGACTGAACCTCTCAAATATTGCAGCGATAATTACCCCCATTTCATCTCAGAGGATTGTGAACCAACCAATCTCATTTTCAAACTCCTATTAGCTACAGGGCGCGTGTATCCCTAGGATCTGTGGGAAAATAGGCCTCAATAGGGACAGGTCCTGATTACACCTTTTGGGAAAAATAAAGTGTACTCTATAGTAGTAAAAAGAACTCACTTTGGCGACATTGACTGGAAAGATGTGATTTCAAGACAAGAGTGCCTCAAGACAGCACTGGACCGACATAAACAAAGAATATGTCGAATGGCTAATTCAGAAGATTTTCTGGTCACGCTACCCCAGAATAGGATGTCCGAAATGCTAGCCGACATGTTTCGAGGTGGTAATGTTACCATTACTCTATGTCACGGCAGGCTGGAAGTTCCACCCGAAGGACTAAGACCTGGAATCATTGCTGAATTCTATAACAGTCTATATGGAGGACACAAGAGAGTCACCAAGCCGTACAGACGGATACTGAAACGATACATGTGGCCGGGTATACCCGCGAACCTATGGTCATTACGAATACTCTGAACAGCGTATTTGACAAAGTATCCCTCTATGCTGTCGGTACACTCGCTACCAACCCAAGCGGTAACAGACATATATTAACGATGCAAGATAAATTGAGCAAGCTCTGCATAGCCGTGCCCGTTCCCAACATTAAAACAAACAAATCGCACACGCATTAGCTACAAACTTATTTGCACAATACGTGGCCCCCGTTGCATCCTAACGGACTGAGGAGGCAGCTTCGTAAGAAGACTAATGAACAAGCTGAGAAAAATATTCGGGGTCAAAGGGATCACTACGCCGGAACCTTCCCAGTTCCTTTTCATCCGAGAAAAGGTTAGAGACCAAGGTACTTACCTGCGCGACTTAATAATTAGACTGAATGAAATAAAAAAATCTCAGCTAAAAATATTATAAAAGTTAAGGAAAGATCGAAGGTACGCTATGATGAAAAGGCAAGGCCACTGAACGCAAAAGTTGGCGACAGATTTATTATTTTCAAAGACGTTAGAAAGCATAAACTCGATAAACGTGCGAACGGAACTTATACGTTCGTGGGCTTTACTAAAAATCACAATGTAATTCTGGAAGCCGGCGATGGTACAAGATTCACGAAGCACGCAGACAAACTCTTGGTCACCTAATGTTGATAATTGTCAATTAGGGTAGTGTTGTACGAGACACTAACAAATTATGTCATTTATGTCTAGATTATCCACCTTCGTTCTTGATACAGCGTTGAAAAAAAATATTTTTAAAAACATAATTATTATTGTTAATATTAAGCGAGTTGTGGCGGAGGACGGCGTGCATGAATCAACACCGAGAAAAAATTGGATGCCGTTCATATAGAAGGCGTGACCTCTGCCTGCCTCCCTTCGTCTCGTTATACTCCTCTCTCTGCGCAGGGGGTCTAAAGGTGTGGTTAAGACCTGTGCGGTGGTCTGATCCTATATCTCCCTGATTACTATGTAACCTACGATTGTAGCTAATGCAGAGCAAGACTGGTGCATCCAGCCTGGCCACCATGCTCCCTAACTACTCTGTTATACGGATATCATGAGACCTGAAATGAAACTTTGAGTTGCTCGGCCTCATGGGGTCCTCCGTAACATTATTGCATAGAATATTATACAGAAATTTTTAAAATTCTACGAAATTCCTTTAAGTACAAGAAATAAATTTTCTTAAAAGTCTTTCAAATCGTTTTAAATATCCCAAACCTTGAAAATTCTCTTATACTTCGGAAGTGTGTTTAATATTAGTTAAATTTTATGAAATTTAAAAAATAAATTATGAAATTGGCAACTGAAGAATTCTTCAAAATAATCATAAGAATCTACATAATAGAAAGAGAATATTATATAGAAATTTTGAAAATTCTACGAAATTCCTTCAAGCAAAGAAATAAATTTTTTTTACATTCGTTCAAATCTTTTTAAAAACCCCAAAACCTTAAGAATTCTTTTAGACTTTGGAAATGTATTCCATATCCGTGAAATTTTATGAAATTTTATGAAATTTTATTAAATTAAAAAAAATCTGAAATTTTTGATTGAAAAATTCTTGAAAATTATCGTAGTAAAATGCATAATAGAAAGAGAATATAACGTAGAAATTTTGAAAATTCTACGAAATTTCTCTAGGTAATAGAAATAATATTTAAAAAGTTCTTTTAAATCGTTTTAAAAACCCTAAAACCATGATAATTCTTTTAGACTTCGAAAGTGTATTCCATATCCGTGAAATTTTATGAGATATAAAAGTTTCATTGAATATAACAAAAATTGTTATGAAATTTGCAGTTGAAAAATCCTTTCAAATAATTGTAATCAAATATGTAATAGAAAGATACCCCCTCCCCCCAATTCGAGAAAAATAGTTTAATTTTCAATTATATTTTAAATATTTTAGTTGTCACCTATATCTAAATAAATTGCAATTTAATTTTCTGCAATAATAGTCTATATTAAATGGTAATCAAACCAACTTAACTTTCACGGGGCAATTGAATTTCCTAGATGTTCAGCCTGCACTTGTACTTTCGCAGCACCTTTCAAATTACACTGGCGTCTGCTGTTTTTGGCCCTTTTTTATGTGTCTAATGCATCGGTCATTTGAAAATTGTACAAAATTCCTTCAAGTAAAAGAAATTTAAAAAAATCGGTAAAATTGTTTCAAAAACCCCAAACCTTGATCATTCTTATAGACTTTAGAAGTGTTTTTCATACCTGTTAGGATTTCTGAAATTAAAAATTTTATTAAACAAAAAAAATTCTGAAATTTCTGGTTGAAAAATTCTTAAAAATTATGGAAGTAAAATACATAATAGAAAGAGAATATAATGTAGATATTTTGAAAATTCTACAAAATTCCTCTAAGTAATAAAAACAAATTTAAACAAGTTCGTTAAAATAGTTTAAAAAACCCCAAAACCATGATAATTCTCTTAGACTTTGCAAGTGTATCGCCAGGGGTTAAAATTATTTACACCGCATGGATGACATTAGATGACACTTTTAAAATTCGAACTTTGAAAATATAGAGGTTCTATAGGGTCCCCGCAGAGAGCTGTGCTCGGTTCCCTTTACCGATCAACGATTAAAATTTCTACGTTCAAAGAAGGGATATTTTTTTGATACCACAAATTTTAAGGTTTCATGAGTTCATATTTACAAACAGTGAATTTCTGACAAAAATTCGATGGCACTTTTTTGAAATTCGAACTCTGATGATAAGGATGTTCCATAGGGGACCCACAGGGAGCGCAGCTCCGTTACCCTCACGGACCAACGATTCGGTCAAACTTTTAAAATTCGAACTTTGAAAAGACGGACGTTCCATAGGGGCTCTCGTATTGGGTCCGTCTTAGTTGCCCTTACGGATCAACTATTAAAATATCTTAGACCAAAGTGTGAGTATTTTTTTACATCACAAATTTTAAAGTTTCATGGGTACAGACTTACAAACAGTAAATTTCTGACGAAAATCCGATAACACGTTTTAAATTTGAACTTTGTCATCATGGACGTTTCATAGGGGCCCACTTAGGGGGCTCTTCTCCGTTGCCCTCACCAATCAAGCATTAAAATTTCTATGTCCAAAGAGTGAATATTTTTCACATCACAAATTTTAAGGTTTCATGAGTTCAGGCTTAGAAACAGTGAATTTATGAAAAAAATTGGATAAAACTTTTTTGAAATTTAAACTCTGACAATATGGTTGTTCTATAGGAGCTCCCACATAGGACCTGGTTCGATTGCCCTCATTGATCAACTATCAAAATATCTTAGTCCAAAGGTTGAATATTTTTTAGACACCGCAAATTTTAAGGTTTCAGGAGCTCAGACTTACAAACAGTGAATTTCTGATGAAAATTCGATGACACATTTAAAATTCGAACTTTTACAATATCGATGTTCCATAGGGGCCCCCGCAGGTGGCCCTGCTCGGTTTCCCTCACGGATGAATGATAAAAATATCTGAGGCCAAAGGGTGAATAATTTGTAAACACCGCAAATTTTAAGGTTTCATGAGTCAAGACCTACAATCTCTGAATTTCTGACGAAAATTGGATGACACATTTAAAATTCGAAGTTTTACAATATGAATGTTTTATAAGGGCCCACGCAGGGCGCTCTGCTTAGTTGTACTCACCTCACAGACAGACAGATAGACAGATACACAGATAGACAGATAAGAAGATAGACAGATAAGAAGATAGACAGATAGACAGACAAGAAGATAGACAGACAAATAGACAGATAGACAAATAGACAAATAGACAGATAGACTGATAGACAGATAGACAGACAGATAGACAGATATACAGATAGACATATAGACAGATAGACAGATAGACATATAGACAAATAGACAAATAGACAGATAGACAGATAGACAGACACATAGACAGATAGACAGATATACAGATAGACAGATAGACAGATAGACAGATAGACAGATATACAGATAAACAGACAGACAGGCAGACATGCAGATTGACAGATAGAAAGACAGAGAGAGAAACAGATATACAGATAGACATATAGACAGACAGACAGGCAGAAATACAGATTGATAGATAGACAGACAGAGAGAGAAACAGATATACAGATAGACAGATAGACAGATAGACAGATAGACAGATAGATAGAGAGATAGACAGATAGACAGATAGACTCTTTGCTTCCACTACAACTTCTAAATCATCTGCGAAGCCAACCAGCTGTACGCCTTCCGGCATTTCCAGCTCAAGCAGTTCGTCGTATTGGATGTTCCACAGTGTGGGCCCAAACACTGATCCCTGAGGGACTCCACTGCTCATTTCCTTGACCCTGGTCTTTCGTTCCATATTCAAAATGGCCTCTCTTTCAGATAGATATGATGATATCAGATTTATAAGGCTCTTTTCTACTTCATGTTCTCGTAGCGCTTCAAGTATGCATTGCTACGATGCACTGTTCAAGGCGTTTTTTACATCTAGAGCGATGACAGCACACAGACGACGATACCTCTTGGAATATGCTGCTGCTTTATGCGCTATGCCTAGCATCTCTTTCACGGCATCCACTGTTTGTCTCCCTTCTCTAAACCCGTACTGTTTATCTGACAGGCCTCCTTTGCGCGTTAGTTCGTCCTATCGTCTGATTAGGATCAGCTCTTTAAACAGGTTCCCCTCGACGTTAAGCAGGAAGATTGGTCTGTAGGAGCTGGGAATCTTTATCGGTTTATCATCCTTCTTCAGCAAAACAAGCTTTTATTTCTTCCAGGCTTATGAAAACTCAGCTTCCGCCGTGAGTCTGGTCAGCGAATTGAATACCACGCCTGTTCTATTTGCTGCAACGTACTTGAGAACTTCGGAGGGTATGCCTCCTGGTCCTGGTACTTTTTTGTTTATCATTTTTTGACATGCCTTCTCTAGCTCATTCGGCGTAAATTCGATGATTGGAGCTCCTGTTGAGCAGACAAAGGACAAAGGGTATCCAAACATTTTTTTTACGATGTTGTAGCCCTTGCCCCAGACATCTCTGTCCACATCGTCTAGAACATCCTTCCCACCAGTTTTTTTTATGACATGATGCCTTTCCGGAGAATTTTCTTGCTTTGTAGCAGGTCTTCCCACAGAGCTTGTTTGAAAGACCTTAGTGGGCTTTTTTCGAAGAAGCCCTTGTGTGCATTCTTCTCTTCTTCATGCACACTGTACGTAGCCTCGCAATCTCATAATTCCATCAGTACTATGGTTCGCCTCGTCCGGCTGCTCTCTTTCTCGGCATACATGCATCGCAGACTGATGCAAGAACCTTGGACAGATTTTCCGCCAAGGATTCTCTTTCAACTATGTCGTATGTGGCCTGATGTAACTTCTCGATGTCGATTTTCCTTGTGTTCCATCCTTTACTTAGTGATACCTGGTCACTAACTTGCCAGCCATGGATCCTTTTGCTGACATCAGCCTTGCGAGCGTCAAATCTAGTATCGATCTTACAATTAGGTCATGGTCTGCTACCCATTCCGTGACCACCTTCCCTCTATTTTCAGTCCTCTGCATTCCCCATTCTGGGGATTTCGCATTGAAGTCGCCCGCAATAATTTCCTCTTTCTTTCTAACTCGATACTTTCACCTATATCCTGCAGATAGTCTTCGAAGTCCTCAATGTTTCTGTTGGGTGAGGCATAGCATGCGTAAATTGTGCTTGTCAGCGACTTGTCGGGAAACTCTGTTTTCAGCGAGCATTCCCCTATCCGCCACCTGGGGACGCGCCACGTATGGGTTACAGACTCCCACTGTGGAGATATCTAGATAGATGGATGGAAGGATGCATGGATGGATGGATGGATGGATGGATGGATGGATGGATGGATGGAGGGATGGATGGATGGATGGATGGAGGGAAGGATGGATTAGAAATTGTAACTTTGTCAATTATATAAATATATTGAATACAATATTAGATACTAATTAGCGTTGCGTTTTAAATCCAGTTTGATATCACCAACAGACCTTACTTTAAAGATAAAGTAATGTTACAGGATTATTGTATTGAATATATTAGTGTTAACGTTAAAAACTCAAAAATTCCATTATTAAAGAATTTTACCCAATTAACTCCTACGTTTGATATACAACATCAGCAGCCAATAGCTACATAATTTTATATGTATGAACCTATCTTACAATTTGAATGCTTACTGTATCATGCAGCAGCCATCATTTAGTACTTGATTGTAAATAATTATAATAATAATCATCATAATCATAATCATCGTAATAATCGCTCCCTTGCTAACTATATATATAGTTGGCAAGGGAGACACTGGAGGGTAACACTGGAAATTCTCAAAAATATTATTTTTTGACAAATTCATATCTACGTGGTAGGGAGGGGTTGATTTTAGACTATAAGGGTCAAAGCGAAAAAATCGGAGTGGTTATTTTCGTGGAGCCCAAGAATCAGAGACTCCATTAACACTGGAAATTCTCAAAAATATTATTTTTTGACGAATTCATATCTACGTGGTAAAGAGGGGTTTATTTTAGACTCGAAGGGTTGAAGCCCACAAATCAGAGTGGGTATTTTCGAGGAGCCCATAACCAGAGACTCCATTACCACTGGAAAATTCTCAAAAATATTATTTTTTGACAAAGTCATATCGACGTGGTAAAGAGGGG